>CALZFC010000108.1:505000-522500 GCA_945643635.1 Allodiplogaster sudhausi
TTTCCCTTTGTATCTTGTGTTCACATACTTACTATATATATATCTCTCTCTCTTCCTCTCTCACTCTCTCTTTCTTTCTTTCTCTCTTTTTCTCTTCCATTCCCTCTCTCCCTTTCTCTCTCCCTCTCCTCTCCCCCTTCCTCTCTCACTCTCTCTCTCTCTCTCTCTCTCTCCAGATGCGCTCTCTCGTCGTGTGTGCTCTCTTGGTGGCGCTCGCCGCCGTGCTGGAGGCGAAGATGCAGAACGTCACGGTGACTGGCACGGCCGTCTGCAACAAGCGCCGCCTCGCCAACCAGCTCGTCGAGCTCTACGACCGCGACACCCGTCCGTGTCTTTTTAATTTCCCGCCAAAAGCTTTATTCAAATTTAGACCTAACGTTTTTTTTATTTTATTTAAACAACATCTCACCAAGAAATCCAAAAATAAAAAATAAAAAAAAGTATTTTAATGGTTTTCCTTACAGTCGACCCGAACGACCTGCTCGCCTCGGTCCACACCAACTCGGAGGGCGAATTCTCGCTGTCCGGCGGAGAGGACGAAGTCAGCCGCCGTCTGACTTTTCTATAAATAAACTTGTGGATCTACCGAATTTTGACTAATAATTGCAGATTTTCGTATAGATAAATTACTGACAATGATCCAAATTATATTTGACTGTTAGAACAATATTTTGGACTAGTTCTATTATTATTACAATTTATCTCTCTAAATGTTAAGTTTTCCTTCTTCTTCCAGATTGGCTCGATCGAGCCCTTCGTGCGCATTCACCACAATTGCAACGCTAAGCCGGTCAGTCGGACTATTGATATTCGAATTATCGATTTGTTGACTGATTCATTGATTCATGCTTCTGATCTACTACTAGGGCTGCACTCGTATCGCCGACTTTGACGTGCCCAAGGAGAAGATCAACGGCCACTACGACATGACCTACGTCACGCTCGACATTGTCGTCCGTGGCGAGAAGGAGAAGTGCTAAGATCACGACCACCTCCCCCCCCCCTCCACGGTGACCGACCCAAACCCGGCCCTGACACCCGAATATCCCAAACCCCGGCCCCCGACACCAGTATATCCCAAAACCCGGCCCACCAAACCCATTTTCCCGTTCATATGCCTCTCCTAAACCCTGGCACCAGCCTATCCTATAACTTTCCAAGTTCATTAAGAAAGACGTCTTCTCTACAAGTTTGTCCGCAGTACTATCTACTACCATCGATTCGCTTTTTTGCCTATTTAATCGTGCTGAAAAGCTTTAAATAAACGCCTATTATCCTTCAAGGAAGCATCTTCTAGTAATATAATAATAATGCGTACTTTATGTCTGCATTATTAATTTTCTCCACTCCAGCGTATCATCGATGTAAGCCGGCAGCACATTTCTTTGAAACGAATTGTCTCTGACGCTATTTGACACTGATATGATTGAATAAATTTAATGAAGGGAAAAGAGATCAATGTTTCTTCGTTTCACTCTCCTCAGTTTCTCTATCTCCATAAGATAATTGATTATACTTTTTTCTTGACAAAGATGTTTGGCCAACATTATTAAACGTATTTTGTTATTTTCAACGGCATCAAAACTCGACAGACGAGAGAAAATGAGAAAATGTCAAGGAAGCAAAGCTTCATTGGCAAGAGACATTTTGGAAGAGAGAGAGAGAGAGAGAGAAAGAATCTTAGAATGAGACCGAGATTGAGAGAGAGAATGAGATATGCAGAGAGGGAGAGAGAGAGAAATAGATAGAAAGAGAGATAAAGAATAGATAGGGTCAGCAGAGCTGAAAGATCGCAAGGAGTGGGCAGAAAGTGTCTCAGTGGGCAATCGTTGAAGCATCATTGCCTCATTATCCTGCTCGCTCTGTTTTGATACTTCTGACTCAAGCAAGACATGTGGCAGCTGGCAAGAGACAACTGTCTTTTTCTTTCGACATTGCCTTCTCTAACAATGTCTCCCTTTCTTTCCTCTCACTCTCTTTCTCCCTCACTCTAGTTCTTTCCTTCTCTCTCACTCTTGTTCCCTCTTTCTCTCTCTCTCTTTCTCTCTCTCTCTGTCTGTCCTTCTCTATCTCTCTATCACTCTCGGTCACAATTGCTCTCTTTCCCTCTTTCCTTTCCATTTTCCATCTTCTCTTTTCGCCCCTCTATAACTCCCCCTCCTCTTTTTCCCCATTTCCACGCTCCCACAACGCCCTGGCCCACCCTTATGCTCTTATTGAGACGCTTTTCTGTCTTCTTCCGTAAGCTCCCATTTTCTCTGCTCAATGACGCATTTCTGTGTCGTCAGCAATTCTGCTACATTCCTTTGTCTATCGATCACTTCCGCTACCTTCCATTGGGATCAAAAAGATAAGAAGAAGAAAAACCCCAAATATATACATGTAGGCGAGAGTCTTTTCTGCAGAGTATCAATAACCTTAAAATGTAACAATATTATATTATATTACAAACTTTTTTTGTAATGTCGAACACCTCAAGTGTGGTAGGAAAAGTATCTTCTTTATTGAAAACTTGAGCACGCCTTAAGATTAAACAGCATATCACTGATGAATGAATGCAGCTAAATTGGATGAACAGTGAAATGCGTCGTTGTGAGTGAGGAATGGGAAAATGTGAAGAGAGAGGGGGAGAGAGCGAGTTGCAGAGAGAGAGAGAGAGAGCGACAGTGAGAGACAGATAGAGAAAGAGGGGGGGGAGAGCGAACGAGAGAGGTACCAGTAGCTGAGATGGCAATGGAGTACTCATTTTGAGCAGATACTAAAGAAAGAGACTGTCCAGGACTGTTCAATAAAGAGTATGGCAAATTTGGAGAACACGAGGACAGCCCCTTTAATTGTCGTTGATTCTTTCTTCAAAATCTTAAAATAATGCAACAAGAAATGATTCCTACAAAACGTCAGTCTGCCGTTAAAAAAAATGCAAAGAATCTTATTTAGAGGTGATTATAATGATTCACAGGTTAAACGCTAGTTCAAGTTGAATGAAGAGAGAAAAGTTTCTTTGCGTACGAAAAGAAAGGAAAAAAGACAGTGTGTTAGAGAAATGCATGAGGAAAATAACTGCTGAGCAAAGCTCTTTCTTCACTCCTAACCCTTTTTCCCCGAATATCCAGTTTTACAGCCAAGGCATTCGGTCACAAAGGAAGTGGCATTTACTAGAGAGCATGGAAATGAGACGACCAACTGAGCAATATGAGGCACGATCACAGTGAGGAGGCAGAGCGACATGGCCATGGAATCGAGACTAAAATAGAACAGAATAAATTCTTTTCGAAGCAAGCAGGCCCTTTGGCTAGTGTTTGTTGAAAGAAAGGTATCCAATTCAATTTGTAATGATCTCGGGCAATGATAGAAGCCTTGCATTTTAATGCAAATAGAAGACGATTCAAACTACATTTTTGTACTACGATTTCGCAATCCTGATGACATTCTCGAAAGTTCTAATTCTTCGGAGTATTCCACTTTTTCGGATATATAATGAATGAGCAAAAAAAAAAATGTATTCTCCGTACCGATGGATTCGCGAAATCGTGGAGGAAATATGTAATTTGCACGAAATTCAATTTCGTATTGAGGAGCGCCATCTATGACTACCAGTATAGATTGGAATGAGCGGCAGTTTCGCGGAGTAAACGAAATAGCACACAGTAGCAGTAGACAATGCATCAAATGTGGACAGATATTTGAGTAATTTAGAAGTCGTTCTTTCAGCAGAGAGTTCACTTTATAAGTACCATATAAGATGATGTCAACCAAACTATTTGTTTCTTTCTTTCTTTCTGTATACGCTAAAATATTTTGTGCCGGAATTTATAGTATTCCATTGTTTGCTCAAATCAGCCTTCTGACCAACTTTTTTTTTCTTTCGTCAGGAATGGCAAAGAGTGGAATGTTCTAAATTCCGTTACAAAATTTTCGAATGTTCTTTTTACAATTCTTTTTCTTTGTGAGTTGACATCATTTTATGAGTACTTGCAATTAGTCTATTCCCAAAATGTTCCTGTTGGTGCAAGGCTGAAGTCGCGCGGGAAAGCGGCGGCCTGGTGGAGCATGGGGACGGCGGCGAGTGCGCCGCCATTCTTTACCGTGACGCCGCCGCCGCCATCTCCTGCGATGGTGGTGTTGTCGCTACTACCGTAACCCACCACCACCATGGTGCTACCGTACTCGATGCCCGACGAATTGGAATTGGTAGAAAGGGGCGGAGCCATCATTCTGATAGAATGATGAAAGTGTTGCTGTTGTTGTTGTTCATGTTGTTGAAGATGGTGTTGTTGTTGATGGTGCTGGGAGGAGACGAGTGACTGGAGAGGGGGCGCAGCGGAGGCGACGGCCGATGGAGCAAGAGGAGCCGGAAGAGATTGCATCATCATGGATTCATGCATCTGCTGCTGCTTGCGGTACAGGTAGTCGTAGACCTGGGCGAATTTAAGGTATGTATGTAGGCGTATGTTATCTCACGAGAGATAGCGAGAAGTCTAGAGAGAGAGAGAGAGAGAGTGAGCGAGCAACAGTGTAAATAAGAATGAGGAGAGAGAGAGAGAAAGAGTGTGTGTGTGTGTGAGAGAGAGCTCCGGAGTAGGCGAGAAATAGGGTGGGAGAGAGTGGGAGAAGCAGAGAGAGAGAGAGAGAGAGAGAGAGAGAGAGAGAGAGACCAAGCTCACCTCATTGGCCGAGCGTGCATGCCTAGCCATGAGTGCGTCTAGATGCTGAAAGAAGTCCTCTCCTCCGCCCATGCTATAGCTGCCGGTCGAGTCATCCATGCGCTCTTCTTCCACCACATGAGCAGCAGATGAGGATGCCGAGTCAGCGTCACAGGTTACGACAGCGATGCGGACGCGGGTGTAGCTGGAAGAGAGAGAGAGAGAAAGAGGGGGACCTAGTGAGGGAGAGAGAGAGTAGAGAGAGAGAGAGAATTAGAGAGAGAAAGAGAGAGCGAGCGAGAGAGATGGAGAGAGGAGAGAGAGCGAGCTCGAGAGAGATCAAGAGATAGAGAGAGCGAGAGATTTAGAGAGGATGGTGGAAGTAATGTAGAGATATTCCGATGTAGAGAGTGGTCAGAAGGAGTAGGTATGTATGTAGATTTAGAAACGTATTGCCTTTTATGTTCCTCATTCTAACCTGATGTCAGTCGTCCTCTCGATGCCGCCGCCATGTGTGACATTGGAGCGGATGAGGCGGCCGCGTGCGTTGGCCGCGCGGCCCGACTCCTCGCTTCCGCCGTGCGCATGCAGGGCGCCGAGAGGACACACTTTGCCGTCGGCGCAGAGGACAGAGTCAACCTTGAAGAGAGAGAAGGTTTTTTTTTGAGGACTCAAAAAAATTGTCATATTCCATATGTTAAGCGAGACATAATATTCCACGTTTCGACAAAGAAGCGAAATCGTTCTGGGTGAAAGTTATGGTTTAGAAAGTATTCGAAAGTTCACAAGCTTAGAATACTATCTGATTATTCATAGGTTTAGAGTATTCTAAAGGTCTTAGGTTCATAGTATTCTTGTATTCTTATGGCATTCTTAAGTTTAGCGTAGTATCGGGTTTAGAATATTCTTAGGTGTAAGAGTAGTCTCTGGTTTATGGAGTATTCGAAATGACGATCGCTCTCTTCCGCCGACTGACATGCTCGCAGTCGGCAATGTCCCGCAGGTACTCGGCGGCCGGCTTGTTCTGGAGGCGCTTCAGGTCGATCGGCTCGATGTGCACGACGCTGCCGTCGCGGCGGCGGACGACGAAGCAGACGGCGCCACCGGCCACCAGAGAAATGTACGAGGCGATGCACGCATGCGGGTGGGCGGAGAGGAGAGAGGCCATCTGGGAGAGAGGGAGAGAGAGAGAGAGAGAGAGAGAGCGAGCCTGAGAGCGAGTTAAGAGAAGACCCGTCTTTGCTCTACCTTATCTGCATCGGAGAAGCCGTGCAGAATGTTCGCCTCCCAGACAGCCGCGACGCCCGTCTTGAGGTCGTTGAACATTTGGAGGAGCTGGAGAATGGCCATTAGAATATTCGGAATAAAAAATTAATTAATCTAATTTTTTTGGTAGAGAAAGAACACAGGAAAGCGTTTTATTTTTATTTTTTTAATCTTTTCTCGAACTCGTCAAATGAGTGTATTAAAAAAACGATTAAAAATTAAATAAAGAGAGAGAGAGAGAGTGAGAAAGAGCACCTCAAGCATGCCTCGCCAGATGGAGAAGCGGACGTTGGCGGTCGACGAGGTGGACGGGTGGGCGGAGCCATTGTGCGAAGGAGGCGATGAGGTGGGCGAGCAAGGCGGAGCATCGCCGCCGTTGCCTGGTGGGCGAGGAAGAGTAGTGAGGGAGGGGGGAGAGAGAGTGAGAAGGAGAGAAAAAATCGTATAAAGAAAGAGAGAGGAGAGAGAGAGAAGAGAGAGAGAGAGAAAGAGAGTGAGGAGAGAGAGAAGAGAGAGAGAGAGAGAGAGAGGAGAGAGAGAGAAGAGAGAGAGAGAGCAGAGAGGTCATTGGAGACTGGCAGAGAAGCAGAGAAATTTATTCTCGAAAATGAAAGTCTACCAAGAACTTCGAAGCGCAGATGCGGGCAAAGCATATTCTTGAAGGTCACGATGCGTTCGCCAGTGCTGCACGCTAAATTTTTCCCATTTTACTTAATTTGTTTCTAGGAGCACTTAAAATTTTTTTATTTTAAATTTTTTTACCTGAACGTTTCTGTTATATAAAAATTGTTTAAACTTTAACAAATGAATGAAATAAAAGGAGATAAATGATAATTAATGAATTAACTAAGTTAACGAACTCGCTTCCTCGTCTGCTTTCGTAGGCGGCGCGTCGCACTCGACGCAGTGCATCTTCTCCTCGAGCAGCTCGCACTCAGCGTCCGTCAGTATTCGCGACACTTCGGCTTGCACCTTTAGACATAAGGAACCTTATGACCTTATCACCGACCTTATGACCTAATGACCCTATGACCTAATGACAATGACACAATGGTCTGATGAAGTAATGAAAAATCTAATATCAAATGACCTTATCACTTTATTAGTTCTAATGACTTAATGGCCTTATGACTTTAGTCTCTATTCTTATTCTTATATTTTCTGTCATGTGGCCGAAGCCAGCGCTTGAAGGAGCTTCTGAAAATGAGTGTAAGCACATGCCTTGAAGTGAGTCCGTAGCAGAAGCTTGAAGCGAGACCACGGAACGCCTGAAAATGCAGAGCAAATATGAGGAATGCTGCTGTGATTCTCTCCTATCTCTCACCTTCTTCTCTCTACCTCCTGCTCTTTATCTCTTTATCTCGCTCTCTCTCTCTCTCTCTCTCTCTCTCTCTCTCTTTCTCTCTCTCAATTCATCAGCCGTCTGCGCCCACCATCTTCTCTCCACTCGAACAGCTGGCATGCGAGTCTCGCTGTTCCGAAGAGCCAGAAGCATGTCGCCGTATACGAGGACATCATCCGCTGCACTTGGCAGTCCTGATATGATAAACTGATTGAATATTTTAAAAAAAGATTATCAGATTGTTATAATAATGTCATAAATATGCTAATTGTAAGTCAGTGTTCGTTTTTTCTAAACTTGAATAATCCAAAGTAAGATCGATTCGACTATTTAAAATCCTGTGCGATGAAATAAAATTTAATAATAAGAACAAACCTGATTCCTCCTCGTCGCAATCGTGAACGGCATGGACATGGAGTAGGTGAAGGACTGGCCCTGCGGCACATGCGAAGTGGCGCAGCTGTCGAAGACGGGCGAGAAGGCGACGCCGCGCACGTAAAAGTAGAAGAGCGGCCGCTTGCCGATCTGGAAAGGAGGAAGGCTGATGAGAGCAGCCTAGAATGGGTGGCTTTTTCTTCTACCCTTTTTTCGATAGCAAACACATTAGTGGCGTGTCTAGAAGGCCATTCATTACCAGAACTGCTCAAGAGACATAGAAAACTCTTATTTTTTGCAGGACACGCTAATCTCATTTTTTTCGTAGTATTCGCTTTGCAATGTAGTTTATTTCTTACTCTTATACGTATAATCCCAAAGCACTAATTCAACAGTATCTCTCTCTCTCTCTCTCTCTCCAAAAATTTGATCAATGATATCGATCGATCAAAAACGTACTTGCACCGTTCTGGTGTCAAGAAGTACTGCATCCTTCTGACGCGTCGTGCACAGAAGATGCGGATAAGCGGCATGCCAAGCTCTGCAACAAAATCTTGATAATGTATTTTTTATTACTCTTATTTGGCTACTTTTTATCACGTTGTGTAGGTAGTTTTGTTATCGTTATAGTGCATCAGTTTTCGAAAGATAAATAATAACATATAAAATAAGATTAACAATATTTATGATTTGAAGATTTATTTTTACCTTCCCGTTTCGCTGAACGTTGGCGCGAGCTGTACGGATTCTCTCGAGTTCACATCCGACTTTTTGTGCGCCGTATTGCCGCCCTCTGTGAATGAAAAAAAGAAGATGGAGGTGAAATAATAAGGTAGAGAAAAAACTACCTCCTCCCCAAACTCAATTCGCCCTTAAATTCTGGCCCCGCCGTAGCCATACTTTCCTAAAATCCGGCCGAATCATGTTTTGCTAAATTCCGGCAGAGGCCTCTTCTCCACTTACCGGCCGATGCCGTTGCATTGTTCCGCTTCACGCCCGACGTCGGCTTCATGGCGAGCAGGGCGGCCGACGGAAAGGCGTCGGCTATGACGGTGGAGGCAACGCCACCCACCAGTTTGACTGCGCGCATCTCGGCCTGTCAAATGTCAAAACGTGTATAGCTTTTTCTGTTTTTTTTTTATATTTAAATTTTTTTATTTATTTTTTCAACCTCAAAATATATTATTATTTCATTTATTCGCTTCTTGTCCCAGATAGAAAAGGAGAATCTTAGTTATTTATCTGTAAAAATTTTTATTTTTTAGAAAGAAAATTTACTCATTTATTAAAAAATACAAGTTTGATATATTAATTTCAAACTCCCCGCCCCTCTTCCCGCTCCCCCCCCCTTACAAATCGTCTTTTCACATACCTGAATGAGCTGCGCCGTCTCCTCGCTGACGATCTGGAGGTTGAAGTGCTTGAAGATGAGCGGCGGCGCGAGACAGGCACACTAAAAAGGGCGCACACTAAAAATGGCTCACGATTAGCAAAATTTGCGCGCATAATAACAAAGAAGCTCTTATAATGACTAACTTCCCAGATAAAAAAAGAAAAGAACGCTATATTAGTATATTAATATATAGGAAATATGTGAACATGAATAAAACCTGATATGGAAAGAGATTGTTCGTGACGAGAATGGAACAAGACGAGGGCTCGCATGGGAAGAGCGCGTCGGACGTCAGGTTTTCGGTGCAGCGAAGCTGAAAAGAGGGCCATAAACTCACTTTTGAATTCGCGCCTTTTCCCTCTCTTTCTCTCTCGCTCTCTCTCTCTCTCTCTCTCTCTCTGTCTCTCTCTTTCTCTCTTCCGTTCGCATCTCTAGCCTCTCTTGCCTACCACGCTCTCTAGAAGTGGCTTGATCGAATCTGACGACACGGCCAGCATGCAGCCCTTCGTCTGAAGCAGCTCGAAGCGGAAGCCCTTGAAAAGTTTTTTGAAATAAGTAAAATTTTGTTCTAATATTTCGGAGACATTGAAAAGATTAAATGGACAATAAAATGTGTTATTACAGTAAAATAGCACATAATTCTATCGGGGTGTCATATAGCGACTTTTTTTTCTCTAATTCTGTCCGTCTCGCGCTCTCTCAATCCCTCAATCTCACTCTCACACTCTCTCCTACTCTTTCTATCTCTTACTCTCTCTCTCCCTTACTCTCTCTCTCCCTCTTTATCTCTCTCTCTCTCTCTCTCTCTCTCTCTCTCTCTTTCACCTGCAGCCTCGCCGCGAGTACGCCGAGCGTGTACATGACATTGTAGTGGAAGGCGATGAGCGCGGAGGACGCCTTTTCGGTCGACTCGTCAAAGCCGGCCATCTTGCGCATCTTTTAGAAGAAAGAGAATTATTTATTATTTCACTCACTTTTTCTCCTTTTTCCTGCATAAATTTCAGCCCGCAATTGACAATGTGTTTATTTCAATTTGTAAAAAAGAAACATATTATTTGGTTATATTTCTTATGGCTAATTACAATTATAAAATAATCAATAAAAATAAATAAAGAGTAAAAGGAATAATAATAATAATAATCTAAATATTTCGATGACACCTGCGTGCTCCTCAGTGTCTCTTGCAGCTGATCGGAGACGCGGACGCAGAGCTCGCGAAAGGCAGCTAGGCACGGCAGAAGCTGGCCGTCGCCAAAGACCTAGAAACATTTCATATATGTAGTTATTTAGAATATTTCATTTCAAATTTTCGTTTTTCCCGCCTTTTCCTGTTTTATTTCCTTTTTTCATTTTCAACAGAACAAGGTCACCAACCCGAATGTTCTCCTCGAATCGCTCGTCCGGCCTCTCGAGTTGTGAGTAGAGCGCATGGAGAGAGTGCAGTGTCTCGGAGAGACGCTGAGAAAAGAGAGGAAAAAGTAAAATTAAAACTACTTTTTATTATTATTAACAATTGTTAAATATATTTTTTTCACTTTAAGAATGTTTCAAAAAGTTTGAATAATCTAAATCAAAAGAAGAAGGTAATCGATTCTTTTTTTGTTTTAGAAAAAGATTTTTAAAAAGGAAGAAAATGAATAACCTTGTAGAATGCTTGCCAGAGCGGATCGCCATCTCGCAGCGGCAACGGCGGATTCACGGGACGCGCACTGTTCACGAGTTCGACCAGGATGAGATTCAATCTGGATTTTCTCCATTAGTATCTCCCGGGGGAACTATGTTTTCAATACCCTAGCGAGGAAGGGACACGATTCTAGGACGCTATTCTACTAATGTGGAGAGGGGGGGGGGGTACAATTTTCAATGTAATGTGATGCACTAAAAGTTTGATAACAGCAATTTATTCTTTAAAATCAACGAAGTCATATCCCGACTTCAGTGGAATCATCACTGGAATACCCCCATTTGGTAAGTCCTTCTCATTTTGAATAAAAAAAAATTAATAGGTAAATAGATGAATAAAAACAAAATAAATAGATAACTATCTATTTATTTTAGGAACAATTAATAGTAAATGGAAAAAAAGTAAAAATATAAAAGAAAAAAAGAGCCGCACTGATGATCGAGGGTCGCTGCGTCTTCGGAGGCGGCAGCCAGCGAAGGCGCGGCCGGCGTCACTCGCTGCAGCAGTTGCACCCTCGAGAGAGAAAGAGAGGAGACGTCAGGAGGAAGTGCATCTTTCTCTCTGTCTCTTTCGGTATCTCTCTCTCTCTCTCTCTAGTTGTCTCTCCCTCTCTCTCTCACTCTGTCTCTTTCTTTGTCGTTCCGCTCTCGCTTCAATTTATTCACTTTTCCTCGTTTTCTCCGCATTCTGACGGTATTTTGAGCTACATCTATCTCTGTACTCCTCTCTCTCTCTCTCCCTTTATCTCGCATCTCTTTCTCTCTCTCTCTTTCTCTATCATCTCTCTCATCTCTCCCATCTCTCTCTCTTTCTCTCTCTCTCTCTCTCTCTCTGCCTTCCAAGCTCCACCTCGAGATGACCAGCTGGAGTAGCCATGCGAGCGTCGCCCACTCTGCCTCGCAAGCCGCGTCGTCTGCCGGCAGTGGATCATCGCCTGAATCGATGCCATCAATCAATATAACTAGTAGATCGAATCACAGTTTACGAATTAAGACTTTCCCGCCAAAATGTTTTCGAATAAAGTCAAAATATTTTCCGTTTCGTGCTAGGCGCACCCGAACCGGATAAAAAATGTGCCTTATAATTAGCTTAGCAGCAGCATTCAAATAATAGAGTGTAGTAATATATGAACATACATACATTTGGTACATTACATACAAATGCTCTTTCTTTCTTCTGTTTCATTCTGTTTTCCACCATCATCCATGTGGTTTGCCGCTTGTCAATTTCTTTTCATAGCAAAAGAGTTGGGTTAAAGTTTGTGCCATTCTTTCCTTGTGGCACAGATCGCTAGGTTAGCTCTAGCTTTGTGACAAGTAAGGCCACAAATCGTTCACTCCTTTTAGGAGATGCAAGAATGCGGCTCTGATTGTAGGAGTTGGAGTAAGAAAAGATGGTAAGAAGAGAAATGAGAGAGAAAGCGAGGGAGAGAGACAGGTAAAGGCACAGGAACTGAAAAGTTATCTGCTGAAAAGGACACAGGAGTAGGAACGGAGAGACAGAGAGACAGAGAGAGAGAGAGAGAGAGAGAGAGAGAGACAGAGAGAAGTGGATAGGGAAGAAGAAAATTATACGTGAGCTATATCATCACAATGACGCTTCGCGAATCTTCCACGAAATGCAGACCTGGCTTTTCTCATTCTCTTTCAATATCTCAATCTCTCTCACTCTTACGCTCTCCTTCTTTCCATTCTTTCATGAAATCTTTTTTTTATCTCATTCGTCGTTCTCCTATCTCTCCTATTCTTTTGCTCATACTGTCTCTAGTTGCGCGATGTGGGAAGGAAAGGATGGAGTGATAGAGAGAGAGAGAAAGACAGAAAGTGAGAAAGAGAGAGAGAGAGAGTGAGATAAGAGAGTGAAAGAAGAGGGAGAGAGAGAGTGAGATGAGATAGAGAAAGACGAGGGAGAGTGAGAGCAGAGAGAGAGTGAGTGAGAGAGAAAAGAAAGATAAAGAGAAGAGAGAGAGAGAGAAGATAAGGGAAAAGAAGGACTCTGTGCAGACTGATTTGATTTATGGCTATAGAAAGAGTTCTTCTTCCGTCTCCTTCTTCTAGAATGTGTGCGCTAAAGGCAAAAAGATAAAGAAGCGGTGTTCGGCTGACAATGAGTCTGCTTCTTTCATGACTCTCCTCCTTTGCACATACTCTCTCTCACTCTCTCTTTCTCTCTCTTTCTCTCTCTTTCTCTCTCACACTCTTTCTCTGTCTATCCTTCTCTCTCTCTCTCTCTCTCTCTCTCTCTCTCTCTAACTATCCCCATCTGACCCCCATAATAATTCCGGATAGCGGATTTAATGTTCTAACTCTCGATATCAAATAAGCTTGAGCATATTATTAGAAATAAACATTTGAAGAAAGACAGATTCTTTCCCTATCTGTTGGCCCCAACCGTTTCCATTCAGCTGTCTGCTTCTTTTCCCGTGCTATCTATTAATGTTTTTTTCGGCATCTGTCTAATGCATCATTTCTCCCTTTATTGGCCTCCAGCTCAGTTCGTTCGCAGTCATTCCGTGCAGGCGCTCTCCTTATAGGAGTAGTAGGTTCCTCTCGCGCTCTCTCTCTGTCGCTCTCCCTCTCTCTCTCCCCCTCTCTCTCTCTATCTCTTCTCTCTCACTTTCTTTATTCTCTTTCCCCGCTCTCTCTCTCTCTCTCTTATATATCTATCTCCTCTATCTCTCGCTAACGCTTACTTTCACTCACTCACTCACTCGCTCTCACTCACTCTCTCTTCTCTAACCCCTCTCGCTCTCTCTCTCTCCGCCTTGGCGCCGGTCCGTAGCGGAAAACAGTCCCACGTGGGCCGTGATGGGTGTGCTGGTGCGACTGGGCTCGGTTACGCTGATCGTGCAATTGGCCGATCGGAAGAGAGAGAAGGAGAGAGAGAGAAAGAGCGAGAGAGAGAAAAAGAGAGAGAAAGAAACAGAGGGAGAGAGAGAGAGGAATAGATGGAAAGAGTGAGCAAGAAAGATTCAGAGGGAGTGGTAGACAGAAAATCAACTCAGAACAGGAATATGAAATAGGAAAGAGAGATGAAGACTGCGAAATACAAATGCATATCCATATACTACAATGTATAGAGTCTACTTGGTAAGTAAATACAGACATATGAATGTGTAGATGCGAGAGAGAGTAGGAGAGAGAGAGAGAGGGAGAGAGAGGGAGAGAGAGAAAACGTACAACTTGTACATGAAAGCTATTGAAGTTGCCTTGAGTAACGAAGCGGGACAGGGCGAGAGAAGGAAAAAAATTCGCGGCGTCTTAGGAGCCGTTGTCGACGAAAGACAGCTGAGCGTTGCCTAGTTCGATTTCTCTGCTTCTCTATTTTTTTCCAAATCTCTTTCACTCTCTCTCTCTCTCTCTCTCTCTAGCCTTACCACTCTCTCTGTCTCTCTGTCTCTCTCTCTCTCTTTCTCTCTCTCTCTCTATATATATCCCTCTCATTGAAATCTCTCGATGAAACCCATGCTAAACATATACAAGTGCTGTTTCGTTTCAAAAAACCATCGAGTATAATGTTTGATCTCGAAAGAAGAACTGATGCAATTTCGGGCAAATCGGAAAGCAGCATAGATCAACATCTTGCATGGCAATGGATAGCAACGCAATGAATGAAAGTATGCATCCGATAAGACTACTTTTTCTAGACCCATTGCATAAAAGACAATGTTAACTAAATAATCATGCCTCAATCAAACTGTTCTGATTTGTTGCGTAAACATATGTTTTAAAGGGAATATGCTATTTATGCTTTAGAGAAATTTAAAAAAAAAATGAGCAGTATTGAGCTAATTTAGGTTCCTTGGGCTTTAGTGATATGTTCCCCAAGCTCCCGTGAAATAGTCACTCTCAGAATTAGAGAATGAGATTGATTATCACTCAATCATTCGCCAACACTCGTGAAGTAATTCTTACGGAGTGTCACACGTTCTTTCTCACCTCGTGAGAGGTACTGTGCCACGTGGTACAATATGGAATGCTGATCATCCTGCTCTCTCTTTCTCTCTCTCTCTCTCTCTCGCTCTCAATTTCTTTCTCTCTCTCTTTCTCTCTTTCTCTCGCTCTCAATTTCTCTCACTCTCTCTCTCTCTCTTTCTCTCTCTCTCTCTTTCCCTTTCCTCGCCAACTTTGAAGTCTATACACATTCACGCTTCCTTCTTCATATTTGTAATGTTCTCAGATTTTCACGTGACACTGAGAGGACAATCCGAAGTATGAAGAATAAACATTTAAACTCAGTGGTCTGTTCAATCTGTTGGTCTATTTTGGTTTTTCACAGAACCAAAATAGTCTTGGGCTCTTTACAGCTGATAGTTGTTGTTGTCAGATTTTTCTTCTTTCACAAAATCTTCACTATTAAATCTGCAAAACAAGAGCCCAGGCTACAGTATTCCGTGTGCACATTAGAAACAACACTTTGGCCTTGTAATGACTGAGTGACAAGTCCATCGGAAGAGCGAGAGAGTTGGTAGCGAAGTAGGGATAGAGAGAGAGAGAGAGAGAGACAGAGAGAGAGCGATTGAGAAAGAGTAAGAGGGAGATAATGATGTGAGAGAGATTAACATAGAGCGAGAGAGAGAGTGAGAGGGAGAGAGAGAGAGAGAGAGAGTGATTGAGAAAGAGTAAGAGGGAGATAATGATGTGAGAGAGATTAAAATAGAGCGAGAGAGAGAGAAAGAGAGAGAGAGAGATAAGAGCAATGAAAAGTCAAGAAAAATGGTCTTGCATGACATGCATTTTACCCGTAAACAAACATGACTAAACGTAAATACCACCTAAAGTTATCAGTATATGAAAGGTGCACGAATAGATAAAGTGGGCATAAAAGAGAAGCCTCAAAAGAAAAAAAAGGATAAAAACAGGGGCAAAGAGACATAGAGACTGAAGGGGTGGTAAAGAAGCAAAGAAGGCTTAGGGTTCAATGATCATAATGATGGATAGTGATTAGGCGGCATTTATTTTTGACTGCGCCTTGGTGATAAACATTGATTTGCACCACCCCCACCCCCATCGAACCTTTTTGCACAAATCGAACTGTCAAAACGGGTGCAAAATTGTGCAAAAAGCAGGAAAAAAACATTCTTGATTTTACCTGCCAAGGACACCAAAACCAGAACATTTAGTCTATTCTTCAAGATTTGCATACACATGTATGCATGTACATACATGAATAAATGTGTAGACAAGGTAGCTTTCGAAAGTCGGAATTATTTGAATTCTTCCACTTCCAGTTAATTTGGTCACTTTTCCTAGGGTATCAATTGTATCATTTTAAGCACCTTTTCCTTTCTTCATCAACACTACTCGATCCTTCGAGAAACGCATGGCGAGCAGTCGTACTATCTAATGAATCAAGTTAGATTGATGATCACGAGATATTGGGAGAAACAGAAAAGAGAGAGAGAGAAGAGAGAGAGAGAGAGAGAGAGACAGATAGAGAAAGAGAGAGAGAGAAGAGAGAGAGACAGAGAAAAGGGAGAGAAAGAGAGAGAAAAGAAAATGGAAAATGGAAGAGCGGACACGGAAAGAGGGACCGTGTCAGCAGGCTGATGCAACCACAGAACGTTTCAGAGAAAGAGTTCAGGTTCGTTGGCGAAAATTGATGAAAACTTCACTGTCATTCCCTTGGATAAGTAAACTCAGAAATACTTATTGTTATCAAAATATAAGTGTTGTCATTTCCGGGATATCAATGATATCCTACTAATTCGATTCGATTCAGCAAGCTTAGTCATGGCCGGCAAGTTCCTTGGCCGCGGTGCTTAGCCTCATTTCAGCCTAATCCAACATGGCAGATCCGTTCGCGTTCACGGAGCTCATGTCTCGTTAGCAGCCATACTGGGCGTTGGTCACAAAGTGAGCCATTTTTGCCTCTCCATCTTTTCCGCCCTATCTCTCTCGCTCTCTCTCTCTCTCTCTCTCTCTCTTTCTCTCTCTTTGTTTTCAACACTCTCCAGTCTTTGTCGTTCTCTCTCTCTCTGTCTCTCTTCCTCTCTCTCCCTCTCTCTATCCCTCTCAATCTCCTACCCTCTCTCTCTCTCTCCTCGTTTTATCAGTACATTCGAGTTGTGATAGCAGCATACACTATAGTTGGACAGAGATAGGATGGTTGTTAGGCGGAATAAATCGCAGCCGGTCTCTCTCTCACGAAATGGCCGCTGATCTCATTACCTAGCCTGCACAAAAACTTGTCACTCATGAGATGTGTTCCAAACTCGTAAGTGGACACTTCCTTCACACTACGTACATACATCATGCAGAGATGCCAGTTCAAAAGAAAGTAAAATGCAGAGATCATAAAGCAGCATGCTAAATATGCACTGATTTTTTTAAAGATTATTTTCAGGTCCATATTTTGCGAAATTTCTCCACTTCGAATGCATAGCTCAAGCTTCAACTTCTTCGCATTAGCGCATGACTATTGGTTCTAGCAAGATACAGAGCGAGAAGGCGAGATATCTTTGAGAGACGAAAAAGGAAAGATATTTTCTAGAATAATCGAAATAATTGTGCCGTGGAATGCATGCTAAATTCTTCGACCTCTTTTTAAAATGAATTCTGTAAAATTATTCATTCTCTAGCAGTCTGCTCTCCCTTTTGTTTTTAGCAAAACAACTCATACTTGATGAGATGGTGAAACATTCTCACGCGGCACCCGATAACCACGAATATGGCGCTCGTCAATAGTCAACAAGGCGCTTTGCTTTATCAGCTGTCTCACTCCCTCTCTCCCTATTTATCTCTTTAACCTTCCTCTCTCTCTCTCTCTATCCCTGTTTCTCTCTTTAATTCCTCTCT
>CALZFC010000108.1:525000-702500 GCA_945643635.1 Allodiplogaster sudhausi
ATGCCGTGATGTTCGCTGATGGCCCGGAAAGGCCGGAGCACCTGAAGCTTATTATTTTGTAATTCTCTAATTTTGTATTTTTTTTCCTTGTGCACAATACGTTCTTCTTTTGGTCTAGATCTTATTAGGTTAAACTTTAAAAACAATAACAATCAAAAATCTATATAAAAAAAAAATTTAATACGTTTATATGTTTTCTACCGACCCAGGTTCGGAGTCGCGCGCGGGCAGACCGTTTTGGCCCCCAATTAAACAAAACCTATGCTAGGACATTGCCAACATGCAAAGGGAGATAATGGGCGGAAAATATGATACCAGGTCCCCCCATAGCTCCGCTAGTTTTAAATACAATATTATAATATGCTAAAAGTTCAGGCATTTTAAAAATTAATTTTTGAAACAAAAAAAACCTGAAGAAGGCGCCGTCGCTGCCGTCGTGTTTGGAAGCGTCTTCGCAGACAAACTCAGATAGTGAGAAGAGGAAGGTTCGGTGACTTTTTCAGAGAAGCCGACCTTCGATGACAAGAAGAGAAAAGAGGAACTTAAAATATATACTTTTGAAAGAATAGTCTCTTTTCTCAGATTTATTTTAGCGCAACAAGAATAGGAACACGAACGCATCACATTGATATTCCGATATTCCATGAGAAGGATAGGGAGAAGATGAAAAAAGAGAGTGAGAGAGTGAGAGAAAGAGAACAGAGAGAAAGAGAGTGAGTTAGAGAGATAGAGATAATGAGTTAGAGAGAGAGAGAGAGAGTGTGTGCTAGTGAGGGTTAAGGTGACATGTAAGAGAATGAAACAAGTTCCGGAAGAGGTGGAGAAAGCAACTGAATTAAAAAAAAAACAGATTTAGAGGACACGTTCAAAGTTGGCAATATCAATCTATTTGAAAAAACACTTAATTTTTATCAATCCCTAATTGAACAAGGAAAAACAATATTTTTGTCTCGCCACATTTCGAGCGGTTTTTTTACGGCTCTTCTCCTACCTCGCACAATGTCTGCGTATTTCGTTGCCGTGCGACTTTTTTGCCCTGATTTCACTTGTCCCTTTCTATCTCTCTCACTTCCGCAGTTCATCAATGGTTCTCTTTTCTTTCCTTTTTTCTTTGTTCAAATTCCTCGATCTTTCACTCCCTCTCTCTCTCTCTCTCGCTCTCTCCATCTCTCTCTGTCTCTATCGCTTTATTTCTCCCTCCATCCCTCGCCCTCCATGCGAGTTCCTGTCTACGTCCTCTGCCCGCGCGCGTGTTCGTTCGCAGACTGAACACCACGTTCCAGCCATCACTTCATTTATTAGCCTCCCCTCATTCTCCCTAACTCTCGCTTTCCTCCTTCTCTCACTCACTCTCTCTCCCTCTCTCTATCTCACTGTATTTATACCTTTCCCTCTCTCTCCGTCTCTTTCTCTCTCTCTCTTTCTCTCACACACCTCAACTACCCTCTCATCCTATTGTAAATCAACCTTCTACCCTCCTCGCACGCCAGCACGCGGAATCTTTACTTGATATGTCTAAGATGTTTACAACTATGAGATGAAGATATGGAAGATGCATGGGAAATATGTTGTACATAACATAAGAGGCATGCGAGTATGGAAGATAAGTCGGAATTTCAGCCATAAATCCGATGTACAATTTTTAGGAAAAAATTTTGCAAATTCTACATGAGTTTGACGATTTCACGGTTGAATAATGAGAGTCTGGCAAAGACGCCGATGTCGTAAGGCATGAAAATAGCTTTTATATGCCAAACATATGCCTAAATATTTTCACAAAAAAGCGCCAAGAATGTGAGAAAAGTTTCGCAGTAAAGAAAAAAAAACACATGAAATGCCTATCAATATGAGCCTGGCTAATCCGGTTAAGCTGCAAATTCCGATCTCTTTCTCTCTCTCTCTCTCTTTCTCTTTTTCTTTCTCTGTCTCTCTCTCTCTCTCTCTTTCTCTTTCTCTCTCTCTCTCTCTCTCTGTCTAGCGCCCCCCTCTCTCTCTCTTCCTCCCTTCTCTCTCAATCTCATTCCGTCCCCCTGCTCCTTCTCTATCTTTATCTCTCCCTCTATCTCTCCATATCTTCTCTTCCTCTCTCTCCAATCACAGCCACTCTCTGCCCTGCCCCACTACATTTCCGGCCTTCATTTCTCCTTGTTCTCCTAGAACACGGCCCGTTCTCTTTCTGTCCTGATAACCTTCCATCCTCTCTTCGCTGATCCCTTGCCCTCAGCGCTAGCGCACCTGGGAATCTTCCAAACTCTGATGTGTGCTTTTCTTGATAAGCGATAACGACTGGGCCTTCTTCTCCGAAAATTGTGACGTTTTCTCTAGCATTACAGTTCGACTGCAGGCAACTATAATCACTGCCGCGGCGGGACCCCAGGTCATCGACTGTTCAGAATCCCCTTTTTGTGCTGCCGCAACCGTCTTATCTCTCTAGTGAACGCTTCTTTCTTCTTCTTTCGCCTCTTTTGTCCTTCTTCAAGAAGATGAAAAAGTGAAAGGACCAACTTCTTCATAGTATTCATTTCGCAGCAACAAAAATCAACACTCGACATAGTAACAGTAACAGTGGGCAATCACATCGTAACAAGCAACACGGTGAATATTTCCTATAAATCTACCGTTTCTAATTTAATAAAAATAGTAAACGTGAGGAAGAAAATAGTTGGGCAAAACAAAGCTACAGTGTATTATTATAAGGCGATCACTGTGGAGACAGAGAGAGAGAGAGAGAGAGAGAGAGAGAGAGAGAGAGAGAAATGGAAGAGGAGAGCCGCTCTCTCCATAACAATAATCAACACTGTCTATCTATCCTGCGCGATGTGTTGATAACGATCTGAGCAAGAATAGAGCATAAGCGAGAGAAGAGAGGGCTGAGAGAGAGAAACTGAGAAAAGGAGGGACAGAGAAGGTCAATGTGTAGGGGAAGAGAGAATCGGAGTAGGAAGAAAACGTGGTAGAAGAAATAGACAAAGGAACCGAAAATTAAGAAGCGGAAAAACACTGGAGAAATATGGAGATTATAGATTTGAAGAGAGAGAGAGAGAGAGAGAGAGAGAGAGAGAGAGGCTGGGCCATATTTAACCATAAAAAAGGTGTAATAGAGTGTCAATCGACTTATCGCTATTCGTCAAGTCCGACAGTGTGAGAGCGAACATGGAAATGGAAGTGTGAGAGAGCCAGGTAGAAGAAAGAGAGAGGGCGAGATAGCGAGAGAGAGACAGATAGAGAGACAAGCAGAGAGAGAGAGAGAGAGAGAGAGAGAGGGAGGAAGAAAAAAAATGGAGATAGTGACACAGAGAGAACTCCAGACACGTTAGCCTAAGCCGATGAGAGAGAGTGCTGGCAGCATGGAGGGCGCAGAGAGCGAGAGAGCACTATAATACGAATCACGCGATGTTCTAGCTCATCACATGGACATTCTATATTCCCACGGCTGTTAGTCTTGAGTGGTGGGGGAGGAGGGGGGAGAGAAGGTGGGATGGTTTAACGGAGGTGATGTGGGAGGGGGGGGGGGGAGGGTAAGGCGTGTCCGGGGCAGTAAATCATAGATAGGCGCACCGATTTGGATAAGTGGATTAGGATGGTGGGAGATATGAGAGTATCTTCTATTCCAGGGTGGTTATCGCAGAAGATGGAAGAGATATCTGAACGATATGGATATCAATTCCCCTTTTTATTTTCCCTTAAATTTACTCCACGGGACGGAAGAACCAAATATTTACTATAAATGGGAAAAAATATTTTCAAATTAAATTAACTGTTTCCCATGCAATAAATATTGCAAATTGGCAAGATACGAGGAAGACAGAAGGTCAGTTGTTGAGGACATATGGAAGGGTGGGAGGAGGCGTTGAATTAGAGGGTGGGCGGGGCCAGGTGGAGCGAGGGAGAGAGAGAGAGAGAGAGAGAGAGAGAGAGAGAGAGAGAGGAGAGGAGAGAGAGAGAGGAGAGAGAGAGGAGAGAGAGAATGAGTGAGATAGAGAGACAGAAAGAGACGACAGAAAGAGAGATAGAAAGAGAGAGAGAGAGAGAAAGAGAGAGAGAGTGAGAGGAGAGAGAGCAGATATCTAAATAGGAGAAAAGCAGAGAAGCAAAGACGCAAATATGTACAGGAGAAGAGAGAACAATCAACTCCATCCTATCTTTTCCATATCAGGTTTTCTTGCTTTCTCACTCTCTTAAACCACTAACCCATCAGGAAATCTCGTATGTCTTTACAGTTCAATTCTCTAACTCCCTTCGATTTACTATTCATTTACTACTTAACCTTTTGCTCTTTCTCTTTCGTTTTGTACTCTCTCTCTTTCTCCAATCTCTTCTCTTTCTTGCTCCTCTCTTTCTCTCTCTCTCTCTCTCTCTCTCTCTATCTTCTTCCCTCCGTTCTCGATTCCTTTTCTTACATTCTTCTCTACTTGATACTCTCAAGCCAGCAAAAAATTCCAAAACCCACATGCGACTCGGTAACAGGAAAATGTCACGCTAGTTGTGTTAAAGGGACATTTACTTGAACAGAGGAAGTGAGAGAGAGAGAGAGAAACTTAGACAAGCGACAGAGAAACAGAGGGAGAGATAGAAGGGAGAGAGACTGAGAGAGAGAGAGAGAATGTGAGAAAACATTTGAAAGAGAAGGGCCTTACGCTTTTAGCCACTAAATGACAAGATAAAAAAAATTGGTGATATTTGGATCGCTTTCAAAAGGCATTTGGAACCATTCTTAGAGGCCAACGAGGACAAAAGTTAGACAATGAACCATGGGAGAGGAGAGTTAGGAAAAGAAACAACAAAAAAGAGGGCATATTATTGTGTGGCGGCGGGATATGCCAAAATGTCAAAACAGGAATAACAAAAAAACGCAATAATTTGGCGGCAAACTCTTTTCAATCGTCGTCGATGACTTTGAGATCATTCGCTATCGCATCCATTCGCTTCTTCATCTTTCGTTGTTCACGGGCGTCGCCACTGGAAAAAGAAGGAAGTAATATTCAAATCTCACCGTTATCCAGATCACTTTATATATATATATATATATATATATATATATATATAAAATATCCAAAAGTGGAATTTTAAGCTCAAAATGTTTTTATTTTTTATTTTTTAATCTAAGAGAGCATGTCATGTTTCTAAGCTCAAAATGTTTTTTTTCTTTTTAAATTTAAGAGAGCATTTCCAAAAGTTTCGCACGCTACATGCTTCATCTTCATGCTTCAAATTCCATCTGGGAGCACCTTCTTCATTTTCATTTAAAAAAAATTGGCCTCAAAAAATTCAAAGAAAGACTCGAATTGAATAGAAGAAAAGCCGTTTTGATGCAGTACGGTCGCATTTGATATGGTCTCTTTATTTATAAAAATAATTATTCTGCTAAATTGTATGAAAAAACCAAAATATTGTGGTTATATTTGCATTATATTGCACACATATCACAGACTTTTTTTCTGCGCCCACCATGTAAAATGCCCCATTATTATCAAGGAACTTTCATGCTTGAATAATTTCGTCATGTCTCTTTTCACCTCATTCCAGCACACTTCCAGGATGGTTGAAAGTTTCACCTTGACAGGGGAGGTGATAGAGAGACAGAGAGAGAGAGCGAGAGAGACAGAGAGAGAGAGAGAGAGCGAGAGCGAGAGAGAGAGAGAGGGAGGGGGTGTGCTGGCTAATTGTTTGGGCTCTGCTTCTTCATGTTGTGGTGTGCAGATTCACAATGCCCCTTTCCTGCCGCCACAGAGTCTGCCTTTGATAAGCGGGTCCTTCTTTCTCTGCTTCCCTTCTACTCTCCTCCTTTTAAACACTCTTTCTCCCTACTCATCTGTCTGCATCTCTTCTTTTGTGCTCTCCCTCGCTGATATGTATCTAAGCTACACCACATTATATAGGAGGTTACTCGCAAAGGGCCAAACATTTCAATGATCACTTGGATCGATTTCACTCTCTCTCTCTCTCCTTCCATCTCCCTCTTTTTCTCTCTTTCCCTCTCCTTGTGAAAACAACTCATTAGTAAACATTCTAAATATGGAAAAAGTTTTGAAGGGCACAATAGAAAGGAAATTTTTTAAAGTTATATTTTACTGTGTGCCCGGGTGTCTTTATTTTTGGAAGGAAGAGTAAATAATTAAGAGGGAGAGAGAGAGAGAGAGATGGAAGAGAGACTCTACCACGATGTTCAGAGACAGCAGACAGTTAGATAGGAATCTAACCATATGCAGTCGAGAGAACGAGGCCGGAGGGAGGCATACGAATCAATCGTTGGATGGATGGATGGAGAATGGAAGGGGACTGTAAATCAAAGCAGGGCCCTTCAATGGTGTCTCCCCATCGCACTATATCTAATGAATACAGCGAGATTTCCGCGTATCAGCAACCTCTCACGTGTTTCGTCTAGCTATCATATCTGTAGTCCAATCCACCAAGGTAAACCATAACATTGGACTATCACTGAACATCTACTATTGAGCAACTGTTATATGCATAATAACAACATATAAATCTAACTACCCCGCTAAAACCACGGGAACAAGAGAATAATTTGGAAAGTGACAGGGGAAATTTTTATTCGCGTGCAATCAGTTTTTCTTTGCTTGGGTAATGAGCTCTTTTGAAAAAAAAGGCAATCAAGTCCCTGAACATGATACGTGAGTACACAAGCTCAAAGTGTTGACTTTTTTTTGTGCATGACAATCCCAAAAAGCCTCTTTAAAAAAATTCTATCAGGTTTACTCACAATATTTTTTTCATTCATTTATTCTCTTCAATCCTCACACTTTTAACTCTTCTTTATCTGTGTATTTATGTTCATAAATACTAAGTTTTTGCCGTCTGATAAAGGAGCAAGACTAACGAATAGTTGGCAGCCGTCTTCTCTCTGAGCTCCTGAACAGAGTCCTCTTCGTTCTTGGCCCACTCCAGGACGAGTCGCCGCCCGTAGAGATGCGTAGAGTGGACGAGTGCGTCGAAGGCGCGCTTTGCGTCTCCTAGATTATAATTATTTTATTATTATTATTTTATAATTATTTTATTTATTTATTATTATTTTATTTTATTTTTCTGTATTTATTATTTATTTTAATTCATTTTTCTGTATGAATGTAACTTTACAAAATTAATTAACCTTAAGACGATAATTTTTTTTAAACTATTCGATCCTTTCTATAAATGGCTTGAGGATAGAAAAAAATTAAAGGATACAATACGTATATATAAGCAAAAACATTTTTCCTCCGCAGATTAAAGCGTACCTTTCGTAGCAAAGTCCACAAAGCCGAAGCCGCGATGATTCCCTATGCCAACCTGGAAAACTATTCTTTATTTAATGTAACCGAAAAGTTAATAGTCAGTAATTTAATGTTTAGAACTAATAGTTTAGGCAGAATTGTCTTTTATTAACCAGATTCGTTTATTCTCAACGACAGGTCGATTTGAGGCAAAACCCAACTGTTGTAGCCTTCGTCTTAATCTAACCACGTCTTAATGATGTATCCAATAAATAAATAAATAAATAAACATATTATTTATCCTCAAAACTCATATGCTAGCCTTCTTCGGTATTCGCGCGCTTTTGACGTTGCCAAACGTCGTGAATAGCGATTCGAGTTCTCGAGACGTAGCCTGTAAAAGGAAGAATGACAATAAACGATTTTTTTTTGTAAATACTTTTCCTCTTAAAATAACTATTACAATATACTCCTCTCAAAAAGAAGTACTAAAATATACTACTCTCAAAAATGGTTTTTAAAAAAATTATTTAAAAAAAAACCTGACCTGGAACGGCAGATTCCGCACCATGATCTTGGTGCAATTACCCTGCGTGAGTCGATCCACCGTCTTTCTCTTCTTCTTCTCCTGGCCATCCTCGTCCGCTTCTCTATTCGAGAGTTTCAGCTCGACGCAGTGGCCATCGAGGAGGGCACCCTGGAAACCATTTTTTTCAGTATATTTTTTCACATTTTACATTTCATTTCCTTTTTGTCAAATAAAACTCTAGGAGGAAATAAAACACCACTACTTCCTTTCGAAATTGGTAAGAGAAATTTCGCCTTTCTAGCATTGCGCAAAAACACCGTTTCGAAAAGTAGATAATAAATTCAGGGTCTGCAGAGAGGGCTCATTTAATCGCAAACCCAACATTGCTCACTTAGTTTTTTCCGATAACAGCCACAATACTTTTCTAGATGGTTGTGTCCCAAACAGAAAGCTACAGTAGCCGATTCTATCCCAAATAGAAAGCTACAGTATCCCCATTCTCGTCAATTACAGTAATCCTTCAAATACCTGCATATTCTTAATCGCATCGAGTGCATCTTCTCGTGTGTAGAATTGCACGAAACCAAAGCCCATCGAGAGCGGTCTTGCCGGGTCGGCCGGATTCAGCTTTCTGGACACCTTAATTGAACCCAATTTTTTTAAACAAACTAATTAAGTAAGCTTTAAAGAAATAAAATAAAAGAAATAGCACTGTTCTTAAACTACAAAGTACGGGAAAATCCATTCACTGAAGTCGCTAAAAAACAACGACAACAATAACATTGCATTGAGAGTCAAACTACATCAAGAATATAATAGCATATTCAAATAAATTACTTAAAACTGCCAATTTGTTCGTCCCGAAAAAGACAAATATTCAAATTTATTTATAGCATTTCTGATTATTAACATCCCTGCGCTTATCTCTCCTGATACAGAAATAAATTGTTTATCAAAACGGACTGATTATTCTTTCAAACCTTGGCCGATTGGATTTCGTAGTTGGTCGCGAAGAGTCTTCGAAGTGACTTGTCCGCAGTGTCGAAGCTGAGATTCTTGACGAAGACAAGGCTGCCCTCTTCGGCCTCGCGCTCTTCCTAAACGGTACACATTTATTATGATACTTATTTTTCTTCATTACAAAATATATCCGCTTAAACGATTAAAGCGTCTAATCAACCAAATGAATAACGGGTTTCAGGTTCCCTTTCTTTTATCAATTTCATAGAGCGCTGACCATAAAATTTTTCTTAAATTAAAACATGCATATATAATAAAATATAGAGTAATACAAATTAAAATATAATTGATAAAAAATAACCTCGTCTCCTTCTTCTCCCTTCACCTGCTTATCCTTTTTCTCTTCATCATCGGTGGTTTTCACGGATTTCTTATTCTAAAAAGAGAGATGTCTCATAAAGTGACGAAGTCTGAATTGCCTTTCGATTCAGTAAGGTTAAAATAAAGTAAATAAAGTAATACCCATATAAAGCAACACATTCCAACATCTTTTCTTCCAAATGGATAGGCAACAAACCTTCTTAGCTTGCTCCTTCTTTTTCTCCTCCTCTTTTTTCTCCGCCTCTTCCTTCTTTCTCTCTTCTTCTTCTGCTTTCGCTGCCTCCTCCTCTTCCTTCATCTTATGTTTCCTGCTCCTCCTCTCGCTCTTCTTCTCGTCCTCCGTTAGCTCGAGCCGCTTCTTCGTCTTTGCCTGGAACGAAAACTTCTCTTGCAAAAAAAAACTAACACCTTTTATAATGAGTACAAAGTAAACATGTTAATATTACCTCTTACACGAAAAAATCTTGTTTATAAGCACAATAACCTCTTCTGCTCCTCCCTTTGTCTGCTTCTGCTTCGTCTCTCCAGTTGCTTTACTCTCTCCCTCCTCCTCATTCTTGGCTTCTTCGTTTTCCCCTCCGAACACATCGAAGGGTGCCCATTCCAGCATCAGTGGCTGCGTTCGGAAGCGAGCGTAGGCCAAGTGCTGAAATAAAATATAATTATATGAAATAAAATATAATTGTATATCTATATAAAACATATATAATATTAATATAACATTTGAGTAATGTTTAAGCAGAGACATAGATAGCCTTATTAATTAATTAATTAAATAAATATAGAATAAATTAAATCTGAATGGAATAGTTTATTCCAATGTTCTTTAGGTATCTTATTACCATTCCATGAGCAAGAATCCGAGAAAGCAAAAAAAAACGACTCCCTTTTTTTTCTTTACTTCTAGTTCTGAAATGAAAAGTGCAAAAAAAATTACTCATGCTTCACAAACCTGGAATGCCTTTTTCGCATCGACGCTGTTCCCCATGACAACCAGCGCGCTGACACCGCCTTCTGAAGAAAAGAAAGGAAAACTAAGGACGAAAATGAAAGTGCCCATAACTAAACAAAAGATGCCAATTTTTTTTGCACTTTACATTTCCGAGCACGAATGTTTGAGACAAGAAACTAAAATAATCCTATATAAAACACGACCAAAAACATCGTTAGCGTATCAATAAAGATTTGAAAATAAATTACTTTATTCCAATCTCTCATCAAACGCCAACCTGGCGGCAGGAGACACTTCTGCATATCGCCGTATCTTTTAAAGAGTGTTGAGAGTTCCTCTTCAGGCACGCTGGCAGGCAGATTCTTGACAATGATTACGGTATCACTTCTTTTCGCGGCGGGACGCGAGAAGGCATCCAGTTGGACGCCGTTCGACAGCAGAAAGTCTCTCGTCTCCCGCACGAGTCGCGTTTCGGCCAAGGCGAGACGGACTGCCGTGCTGCAAATTTACAATATAAGAATTTCTTTAATTAATTTTAAAAAAATTAAATAAAATATATTTAATCGAAAAGAAATTCGCGCTAAAAATTACAATAGAAAATTTCAGTCATTGAACAAGAATAAGATGTATTTATTAATTTTTTTATTAACACGCCGAGCCGAAATTTTTTTTTAAATACTTTTTTTTTTTAAACTCACCACATTCTATCGATTAAACAATAACATTTATTAGCAAATTATAATCCATATTCGTTTTTCTTTATTAATTAAAAATTTAAACATTAAAATTAAGAGTTTTAAATGATCGTATCGATCGAACCTCTCTCCGCTCTCTTGAAGGAGATCTCTCTTCTCGACGCCCAGCTTCTCTGCCAGCGTATCGGCCACTGCATTCACGCCAAGGAAGAGCGCATTCCAGGAGTGGGTGGACTAGAAAGGGGAATGGAGAGAATACGGATGGGAGAGAGAGAGAGAGTGAGTGAGCGGGGAGAACGAGAGATATACAGAGAAAGAGAGAGAGAGAGAGAGAGAGAGAGAGAGAGAACAGCGAGGCAAAAAAGGAGACAACATAATATTTTCTCAAAAACACCTTTTGTGTTGCTAAAACCTTTTTAATCAATCATAGTAGTTTACTGATTTGTTTCACAGCATACGGTAAGTTCATAGTGCACTTATACGGTATCCAACCACCATCTAGATTAGGAATACCCCAACCTTGGCTGCGTTCTTCTTCAGCTTCGTCATCTTCTCCTTCTTGAACGAGCTCTTCTCTCCACCGTTAGCTACGTCTCCTTCCTCGTCTTCTCTCGCTCGCTTCTCCACTCCGGCGACAATGTGGAGCATTCGACCCTAAAAACCTTTTTTATTATTATTTCTTTTTTCCTTAAATTCATTCAAATTTACTACACGAAAAGAATACTGGAATAAACTAATACAACTAGATCTTTTTTAAATATAATAATAAATTAACAACTTTTACTTTGAAACAATGAGTATTCTAAATAATAATTCATAGTATTACGGTAGATAAAAAAAAGTCAGATTAAACCTTGAAAATGCTTCCGTCCAGCTCAGCGTACGCGGCCACTGCCGACTCGGGGAAGATAAATTCGACGATTGCGAAGCCTTTGCATGCGCCCGACTTCTTGCTCACGATTACCTAGAAAAAATATTGGAAATACTATTCATATCAATATAAATCCTACCTAATCAACATTAGATATATTTATAGCAAATACAAACGATATACTTTCCAAAAGAAATAAATAATGACCTGATTACGAGAAACCCGTGTGGAGTAGCAAACTGAATAAAATAGGCCATTTACTTCCTACCATTCATTGCAAGGAAAACCACCGGTGTAATTTTTTGGGTTTTTTTTTTACTTTTTCTATAAATTTTGTTCCTTTAGAAAACCTTTGCTATCTTTTTTTTTAACTTTTTTTTTACAACATGTATTTATTTTAGAAACAGTGCATTTCTTGATACAACCAGATAGCGGCTAAAATACGAAGTTTGAATGGTTAATTTTAAAATGTATTTCATTATCCAATTATTTTTCTCTCTAACCTGCACGTCGGCGATTTCGCCAAACTTCTTGAAAAGGTAGCGAAGATCATCCTCAGTTGTAGAAAATGGCAAGTTACGCAGGAATAGGCGACCAGTGTCCAGGATTGCATCACGGATCTACAGGATTAAACTTTTTTTTAAACATTTCACATTGTTTAACTTTTTACAATTCAATAATTAGGCGTTTGGCAATTAAGGAAACTACTCAGAACAAAAGAATGATACGTTGAATTCCACCACGAGGAAAAAGAAATCTAAGAAAGTTTTAAGCAATAGCTATCTTATAAACTTGTATACAATCTCACAATAAGAAGGATTTCTGATTAGTTAGTATTGCTTGGATTATACTAAATCTTGGTTAGTTAAGGTTTGTTTGACCTAAACCTTAACTTAAGCCTTAGCTTATAAGTCTTAGCTTAGAGCCCAAATAAGCCCACCTTGGCCTCCTCTTCCTCTCTCGACACGCCGGGCACACTCGACATCTCGCTGTCGCCCTCGGCCGCATCTCCTGATGCCTTCTCGCCTTCCACTTTTTGCACGGATACCTTAACAAATGAAAATAAAAATACATCGGGCAGAGCATATTTTTTTCTTTAGTTTTTCACTACTTTATATATTTATTTGTTCTTAATTATTATCACCATAGCAAAACTAATTATTGTATATTTAGTATCAACATTGTTAGGGTACTCTGGTAAGGACTTGACCAATCTTGTCCGGTATACAAGGTTTATATTAAAAAAAACATATTTATATATTTAGAATACATCAAAAAATTATAATTACAACCTTAAAGCCGCCGAGGAATTGGCCATTCTTCTGCAAAGCTCGCCTGATGTCGGGTGTTCGTTCGAATGATACGAATGCTGCAGCAAATGCGGTCCCGCGTTCAACCTTAACAACTTTGTATGTAGCTCAATTTCCCCCCCCCCTACATATCGAGTTTAACAAGTAAGGAAAATATTCGGGGAAAAAACATACAGTGTGTCTCTCCACATAAAATACCAAAAAAAAGCCATTTCACACTCGAAATTCGTTACTTTTTTAAGTTTCAGAAAAAATGAGCGACATATCAAAATGGTATTAATTCAAATATAATCTTCTTTTTTTTAGATCTGAAATCCGAAAAAAAGTTCAAGAATATGTTAAAGCAGGGAGAGAAATGTCTACCTTGAGCGCCTTGACTTTGACGGGCGCAAACCAGTCCTTGAGATGCTTCTGCTTAATCGATGACGGTAGACCGGTTACGGTCAACGAAAGAGAGGTGTCACCTGAATATGCAATAGAAATTAAGCTATTTCAAAAAGTCAGAGTCCCAAAGAGGAAAATAGCCAAAACTTTGGATGGGTAATCTTCTGATAATACTCTCACAATTATTGAATAGAGACACCACCTCTAATCCCGGAGAGAAGAGCAGACAGCAACTCAGAGTGATAAGTCTCTTCAGCAGCTGCAGTCGGGACTGGTGCTGCCTTCAAAAAAAAAACAATTTTGATCGCGGCAGAATACAGCCCTTTCCGACATTAAAAAAAATTTTTAAACAAGAATATAATTTTTATGTATAATATTAATATCTATAAAACGGACAAGGTAATAAAACATAACTTTACACACCTGTTCCTCCTGAATGTTGACTCCCTTGGCCTCAAGGAAGTTCTTGAAGTCTTCATCCAGTTTGATCCCTTGTTTCCTGCCCTTCTTGGCAGGAGTGCCTTCTTCTTCCTCGTCATGCTCTTCTGCTCCTCTTCCTACCGTAGTCGAGGCTTTCGCTACCGTATCTCCATGCGTGCGTTTGTAGGCACTGAATGGTTCTTATTAATTTTTTTTATATATATTACATTTCAGTTCACAGCTGTTATTAAATGTTACCTCTGACATACTCTGAAATAAATAAATATGTTAAAAAGAAGATCAGCACAAGAACTCATTCAACCTAGCCAGAAATGTTTCTCCTTCCGATTCCAAAAAATTAACGAATGCATCACACTTCTGACAGCGTGAGTAAGCGCAATTTATATGGAAGGGGGGGGGGGGTCTTACAAAGTAAAGTATTATGGTCTGTACCATGGGGAAAGAACAATCTTATTCTCAGAGGGGGAGGGGGGGGGGGCAAATACGCGAATGTTTTGTTGACTACATGTGAACTATATTCATTCTTTTAAAAGACTGTAATTACCGTAATTCAGCCCACATATTGTATAGCCCTCTCTAACCTGCTGTCCTTTGCATATTTACTCCACGCACGTGGCTTACGCTCGTCTCCGAAGGGCTTGCACTCTTCAACCTTTAAATGTAGTGCATGTTTGTTTAATTTAAAATATACTTTATTTAACTTTTAAATAAACCAAAAATTAACATTTAAAAAAACTTCAATATAACTTTTAAACAAACTACACTAATCATCAAAAAGGACCTGCAACTTGGCCGAGCCCATGAAGGTGGCATTCCGTTGCTCGATGGCCCTTCTTCCCGCTTCTTCACCATCAAAGCCAACAAAGGCGAACCGGCGGAACTTGCCGTCCTAAAAGCGGAAACCAATTGATTTTTAATTAGGAATTATGTTCATTCACTTTTGTCAAGAAATGAAAATAAAAAGATATCAACAAATTTTTTTCTTATACATTATCACTTACTTAAGCTAGAAATATTATTCTATAAAAAAAACCGAGTCATATGAACAGCGCAAAAACAAAGGATATTATTTGCAAAACAAATAATCCGTTAGACAATCCTAATAGGTTTGACGGAAAACTTTGAATTCTGCTTTAAAAAAAAAAGTAAGAAAAATAGATTGAAGGCTCGCATACCTTGGTATACTTGAGCGAGCAGTCAGTGACGTTACCGAAAGACTTGAACTCATCGCGCAGCTTGTTCTCCGTGCACGTAGGAGGAAGACCCTTGAAGAAATATATAATGCATAATCAAAATCGTATAAACTTAATCAGAACTTGGAAATAAAACAAAAATGAGAAGTAAATGGCCCAAACCTTGATAATGATACGTGACATCCTTCACAACCAGCTTAGAATGGCATCAGCCTGAAAAGAGAAACAAAAATAACATAAATCAAAAACGGAAAGCAAAACAAGCGAAGGGAATAGCACCTTTGAAGAAATTTAAAGCAAATAATTATGGTGCGTTCTTGTTTAGTGATTTTTCGGATGCGACAGAAAGGCAGAAACTACACTTGCGGTTACACCGTAATTTGGTTAGTTTAAGTCGACTGATTTAATTTAATCTCTTCCCTTGTGAAAAGTGATTTTTTTTTTCGAAAATTGCAAGATCAATAATACGCTAGTTAGAAACCATGCATGATAATTGTATCATGGCGCAGCGCGGATTGAGTTATACTCTGGAAGAATGATGAATAGGAGAGGTGCATCTGCAAATGTTTCATACTGAGAATTACATATAATGTTTTAAACAGAGCTTAAAGTAACGAACGATCCTGTCAGGTATCGGGCCCACCTAAAGTAAGCCAAATAGTTTCAATCATGAAGGAAAGTACAATATTCAATCAAAATGATTGAAGCGTTGAAGTCAAAGAAATGAAAGAGATCATGCGGAACGAAGTGATTGCTTTGTATAAAAGGGCTTGCCACCAATCACAATCAGTGCCATCATTTTCTTGCTTTTTTTTAAGGTTAAAAAGTCATTTTAACATTTCTCTTTCTTCTCAGTATATAATTATTTTTCAAAGATAGATACGACATGCACTTTTCTTGTATTCTCCTGGCCATACTCGCCATGGGATTCGCGTCAACGGTTTGCCAACTATTTTTTTATCGATTACACATCTCTAGATATCATTACAATCACGCTAATTAATGTCTCAATAATATTTTATTTAAATAAAATAAAATAAAAATAAAAATAAAAATAAGATGGCTCAATCTGCGTGCGGCTCCTGCTATTTGGCATCCCTTGACACGTCGTCGAATAGCAGCGCGGGCGAGGTGAGCTTCGCGCATGTTGACTATAGCGAGGACTCGAATGGATGCAAGAGAGTAGATCTCGCCTGTGGAGACGCCGCGTCCGTGCCGCCTCGCTATTATTTCATCAGGGTTTCGTCTTATTTTCGTCTTCATTTAAACGAGCTGGAAACTCAATTTTTTTTTTCGATGTGTAGATGATGGAAGTAATGGACTTGGACTCCTTTTAAATAAAATAGGATACTTTAAACTAATATCTAAGTAATCGAAATTCGTACTTTTTAAAAGAATATATTTTAATAATTCGGCAAATTGTGATATTCACCCATTCATCCACATTCTTAAAATACATAGAGATTTTGTCATTTGGGTAAACGTGGGTGAATGGGTCACTATTTGCCTAATAATTGAAATGAACGAATTCCTCTTCGCAGTTTGACCGGGGCCAAAATCGCGATCTCCACAGCACCGGTCCGTGCCAAGTGCAGACGGCCATCGTGTGCAACGACTACGGCAAGTGGCGGACCTTCCGGGGACATGAAGTGTCCTCTGCCTCCTGCCACCTCGTCTAGTCAAGCATTACATTTCTCCATGTTGAATTGGGTCGGGCTGATAAAGAGACTATTCACTTTGCAATCTAGGAGATGTCTTTACATGTAGAACACAGAGTGGAAACTCCTACATCGATAGTGGATCTTTGAAAAGCCATCTCCCGAATTCCGTTCATCAAAAGAATCATAGTCACCGTGGGCAAGGCTCCCCCTAATGCCACTTCTTGCAAATCTGTTCATACATATCCATACATATACTTTGTAAATGCCGGGACAAAATTTTCGCCTGCGCCGAAAAAAAACCTTATTTTTTACTTGACGCCTTCTTATACGGAAATCTTAAACTCTAATCCCGTATTGTTCAATATTTAGTGAAACAATAATGTTCTGCAAAAAATCAACTTTATTTAATAGCTTTATTCTATGAAAAACGAAAGAAGAACAAAGAAGGCGTGGCATGGATTAAGAAGGCCTCGTATGAGAAGGGCGCGCGGCCCTGATTGTGAGCGCTGCGTGCCATTGATTATGGTGTGTTGAGCGTGCTCCTAAAAAAAAGAAGAAAGGTTGGACTGGTGGCTAACTCGTAGATGCCATAGCCAAAAGGACGCGGGTTCGATTCCCGGGAGAGTTACAAAAAATATTAATCAAAAAATTACTGCCGATTCTGCGCGTTGTTGCGACCGCGTTCTTGATTATTGATGAGGGCCTTAATTTCCTCAGCCGCGGCGCGGAGCTTGTCTCGGGCACTGTAAAACGAAATCTAATTGCAAGAAGAATATATGAATTTCTATTAGTTAATTGCACCATCAAGGTATAATTGACGAATTTGCCTCTTTATCCAAAATAAAGAATTTTCCCCTCAACAACTAACGAATCCATAGCCAAAAGGACGTAGATGCCATAGCCAAAAGGACGCGGGTTCGATTCCCGGGAGAGTTACAAAAAATATTAATCAAAAAATTACTGCCGATTCTGCGCGTTGTTGCGACCGCGTTCTTGATTATTGATGAGGGCCTTAATTTCCTCAGCCGCGGCGCGGAGCTTGTCTCGGGCACTGTAAAACGAAATCTAATTGCAAGAAGAATATATGAATTTCTATTAGTTAATTGCACCATCAAGGTATAATTGACGAATTTGCCTCTTTATCCAAAATAAAGAATTTTCCCCTCAACAACTAACGAACCCCCCTCCCCCCCTCCAAATAACGAATTCTCCCCCTATATCCCTCACCGCCTCTTCCTTCCCCTCCCTGACATTCTCTCCGAGGTCGGATGCGTGGCGGTGATGAGGACGTGCAGCGGCTCGGCCAGATGCTCGTATCCCTTTCGTCCTCGCAGGAACATCTCGAGGGATCGGTCCTGGACAAGTTGAAATCAGATCATGAACCTTCTCTCACATTCTCTCGCTCTCTCTCTTCCATCCCTCTCTCCTCTCTCACTCTCTCTCTCCTCTCTCTCTCCACTCTCACTCTCTCTCTCTCTCTCCTCTCTCCTTCTCTCAACCCCTATGTCCAACCTTGAAAGATCCATTTCCTCGGATGCGAATGCGGCAGCCGGTTGCCACTTCGAGGCTTTGTACGATAATTCCATAATGGCCGAGGATCCGACCAATGGAGCTGGAGCGGCTAGAAGAGAGGAAGTTTTTGAAGGGACGAATCAACAGAAACATTGGTCAAAACTGAAAAATGGTCAAACTGGTCAAAATATTTAGCAGTATTTTGGGGTAATAAATAAATAAAGCATACACCGTCGAATTCGCAGACCAGTTCGAATTCAACTGGAATACTTTGTTTCATTTCAATTGCTAGTTCTCTTGACCTTTCCCTTGTTTGAAATGAAGTTGAGTCCTTAACGTCTCGGAAAACCCCCTGGTAGGCCTTGGGTTCTCCGAAACCCTGCAGAAAGGGCCTTGGGTTTTCCGAAACCCTACAGAAAAAGCTTTGGGGTTTACCGAAACCCTACAGAAAAAGCCTTGAGTTTTCCGAACCCCTAGAGAAGAATCCTTGGGTTTTCCAAAACCGGAACGATAATGACTATGCTCTCCCCTTGAATGTCGATCTTGACTGACTCGTACCTCTCCGATGGAATCTCGATCTTCTGCGAGAGGATCACTTCACGCTTCAGTAGAGGCTGCTCTGGATGGCGACGGGCAGCGGAGTGCGAACTGGAAAGAGAGAGAGAGAAAGAGAGAGAGAGAGAGATGGAGAGGATGAGAGCGAGGGAGGAGCGAGAGAGAGTGGAAGAGATAGAGAGAGATGGAGAAGCGAGAGATAGTGAGGGAAGGAGAAGATGGGAGAGAGACAGAGATGGAGGGGGCGAGAGAGATGGAGAGAGCGAATGTGAGAGATAAAAGATGGAGAGAGAGAAAGGCAAATGGAAGTACAAGACGGGAGGCGGGCGGAAAATTGGCGGAAGGGAGAGGAGAGACGGTGGACAGGAGGCGCGCGGGGGAGGCGGAGGAGGCAAGACGGCCGTGCCCTTGATGACGGCGAGCTGAGCGAGCTGCCTAAAAAAATGGGAGACAGTTAGCCTATCGGCTACATCGGGAGTTGCAATAATCAACACCCGCAAGTTCGAGTCCCGTCAGCGACAGGGAATGTTGCGCCCCTCACTGACTCTCGCTTGTGCTTGTCGTTGCAACAGTGGTCGTGATTAATGATGGCCCCGATCTTCTCCGTCGCAAGCTGGAGCTTCTCCCGGGCACTGTAGGAATAGCGATTTACAGTTTTTTGTTGGCCCTATTGATAAACTTTTTTTTAAATCATTACATTATGAATTTTCCCGAAAAAAAAAACCTATTTTGCTCGCTACAAATAACGAATTCCTTCCCCACCCCCATAAATAACTAATTTTCCCAACAAATAGCGAGTTTCCCGTCATAAATAACGAATTCCCGCCCAAAAAAATTATCCCATCAAATAACGAATTTTGCGAATTATCCTCCTTCGCCTCCTCCCTGACACTTTCTCGGAGTTCGGATGCGTGGTGGTGAGGATGATGTGCCGCGGCTCCTCGAGATGCTCAAATCCCTTTTGGCCTCGGAGGGTCAACTCGTGGACTGGGTCCTGGAAGCGCGGAAATGAGGTCACGCTTCTCGATATCTACATCTCTTTCTCTCTTTCTTTGTCTCTCCCTCTCTCTTTCTCTGTCTTTCCCTCTCTCTTTCTCTATATGTCTCTCTACCCATATCCTACTCTCTCGCTCCCCTCTCCTGCTCTCTCGCTCTCTTCACCCTTCTTAAACCTTCATGGATCCTTCCCCTCGGATGAGAATGCGGCAGCCCGTATCCATTCCGATCTTTCGTACTGTTACGCCATTCGGACCGAGGATTCGACCAATCAGGTTGCAGCATCTGAAGATAGAGAGAGAGAGGGGAGAGAAAGTGAGAGAGAGAGAGTGCGAGAAAGGGAGAGGAAGAGAAGGAGAGAGAGAGAGAGAGAGAGAGAGAGAGAGAGAAGGAGAGAGAGAGAGAGAGAGAGTGCGAGAAAGGGAGAGGAAGAGAAGGAGAGAGAGAGAGAGAGAGAGAGAGAGAGAGAGAGAGAGAGAAGGAGAGAGAGAGAGAGAGAGTGCGAGAAAGGGAGAGGAAGAGAAGGAGAGAGAGAGAGAGAGAGAGAGAGAGAGAGAGAGAGAGTCCCTTGGGTGGACTTTCTGTAGCGAGAATGCAGATGCTGACTGACTCGTACTCCTGCTTCGGGATCATGATCTTCTTCACGGCACGCACGTGAAGGCCCAGGCGATGAGAGTAGGAAGAGCTAAAAAAGAGAGAGAGAAAGAAAGAGAGAGAGAGAGAGAATGAAAGAGAGAGAGAGAGAGAGAGAGAGAAGAGAGAGAGAGAGAGAGAGAGAAAGAGAGAGAGAGAGATAATGGGATATGAATTGATAGCGATGGAGTTAGTGAAAAAAAAAGATTGGTGTCTCGCATTGCGATTTCGTGTATTTTCCCAACCCGACTAAAATCTTCGGTTTAAATTCCATCATCGGCTCTTGGCGCGGAAAGGAGAAGTTGAGAGGCCAGTCACCACTGGCATTCGAAGCCAAGCTTTTCTCGTTGTCCTCCCATCCCGTTCCTCAATAAATTATATTTATATATTCGATTATTTGAAATAGATGAAAAGAGAATATTTGGATAAACCATCCGCTTCACACCACGACTCCCTCTGCATAGTTGCCATTCTGAGCAGTTGACACTAAACGAAATAAAATTTCTGATTATTTCGATAAATCAAAAGTGGGGGATAAAAATATTGATTTTAAAGATAATATTTAATGAATAAGCTAGATTAACCTCAATGCTCGATGTCAAGAATAAGATTTAAAAAGTAAATAAACGATTTGGGGATATTTTTTCTGATCATGAAAGTAAATGGAGAGAAAATGATGAACCGACCTCTCAAAGGCGGATCATGAAGAGGAAATGACAGTGGAAATCTCTGCTGAAGGTGACCTCATTAGTAGTAGACACGGAGAAAGTGTATTATTTTGCACTAATAGTTTAGTTTTAATATGCAGTCGATAAAAAATGCCAAAAGGAGTGATTAATATAAAATTTGCAAAAGAATAAGGGGAAAATGGATGAGTAGAGAGGTGGAAAGAAAGTACTAGAAGAGAGAAAGCGAGAGAGAAAAGAAGATTTTCGCATGAGTGATAAACTGATCCTGTTTAAATAGGCAAAGCAATTTAGTTAGTGGCACAAACAAATGATTGTCATACATTCCAAATTGTTAATTGTTATAAATAAGTTTTAAAGAAAATTAAAAATACGTTAGAATCTTTTCCCTTTTCTGAATATCCAGCTTATTGATTAGCAGAAGAGTTCAACAAAAAATTTATTGCTGGAAGAATAAATTCACCAATTCTTTGTAGAATTCGAATTCTAACAACATTTTTATGAAAATTTGTTCAAAAACAATACGTGATTTTCATTCACTTTCCTTCCCAAGTTTTTAATTGAGCACTTTTGAAATATTCCAATGTACTATGTAGTTTGTTTTCGAATCTTCGAATCATTAAATTTCCTCCTCACTCTACGATGAACCAAGAGCGGGATGCGGCTGCTCTCGTGGCAGTCTCGAAGAAGAGCCCCGCCAATGTCCCGCAGGGAGAGTCTCTTCACGAAAAGACAGCTTCCGAAAAGAATTGTCAGTCCTTTTTCTTCTACAAGAAAACAATGTGTTGTCATTAAAAAAAGTAAATCCCGGATGTTGTTTCTAGCGTATTTTATAGATCTAATTGCTTACAGTTTTTGTAAAATACAAGTGGAAAAATAAAAATAGTAAAACCATTCGATTACAGCTGCGCGAGCCTACATGGAAGCGCCAACCCAAGTCGAGTACGGCAGACTTTGCGGATCTCGAAAAATCGAATCTTTTTTCCATGATCAATCAATCAGAAGACTGAGAATTTTGCTGGTTCTCTATTGATGTGAATCGAAATGATTTCGTCATCAGCTGTCCTTCTATGCCCTTGGATTGAAATTGCGAAATGCAATTAAATTTCGTCGATGGAACTAATGAAATATTTATCAATTATCAGCAATTTTTCACATTTTCGCGAACCAAAAATATTTATCTGCATTTACTTTATCAAATTGGATTATTCAAATGTCATCGGAACTCGATTGGGATATTCATAATGTGCAAATTAGGAAATATGTCTAAATGGAATTTGCAACAAAGGATGATAATTTCCAACAAAGTTGCAAATTAAAGTCCGACACATTTCCTTGTTTTCATTATGAAACTTCCAATCGACTACCGATGACAATAGAATAATTCAAGTTGAAAAGATTTCCTCTCCGTTCCAGAAGCATCAAAGCGCCGCGCCGCCCACGCCCCGTCCCTCCGGCCGCCGCGACCGACGCGCCAGCCAAAGCCGTGCTGTCGACGCGCGACAAATACTCGGCCGTCCGCTCTGTGCGATTCGTAGAGAAGAGCGTCATGACGCAGGTCATTACTGTTCTACAGGGCCCGGGACCGGCCAGCGGGTCTGTGGCCGGGGCCTACCTCGGGGGCGAGAAGCCGTGGATTGGAGTAATAAGTGTTCTCCATTTGAATCACTGATGGCCCAATGCGTGACTAAATTGTCCTGCTTTATTTCGTATGCGTTACGCATAGGATATTTCGTTATCTTTGGGGCCGAGGCCTTTCCCGGGGCCGGCACCACGGCCGGGGCCTAAGCGGGCCCGACCTCGGGGGCCGGAACCGAACACGGGGGTCGAATCCGGGGCCGGGGTTTATATCTACATCCTTATATTTTTGGCCCCCGCAACTTCTATTGTTCTATTTCAAATGCCTCCGTCGAATTCTCTAAAATTCCAGGAGGCATACGACCGCCGCTTTGGTTTTCGCGGAGCGCGCGTCTCCATGTTTCGACGAGTCTATTTCCACTATAGACAGGTACGCGATAAGGATCGAATGAGTTAGTTTTGATGTTCGACTACTCTAAACTTGTCGAAATTTAGAAGCGATGATGAAATGTAATTATAAAAAAAAATTATATTTGCAGATGCTCAAATGGCATCGCAAGGAGTGGTGCACGTTCGTACAGGTTCATAAATAATTTTTGTAATTTTTTAACGCAAAAAAACATTATACTTGTATAAAATCCAAATACAATAATTAATGATAAATAATATGTGAACAATATTCAGGAGCGTTTGCCAGTTCTTCGCTGGACGCGTGATTATCGCACGAATTGGCGTGGCTGGCTGAAGGACGACGTCCTCGGCGGACTCATGGTCGCCGTGATGAGTGTACCGCAAAGTGAGAGCGGAGAATGCTTTTAGAATATTCCAGAAGGAATTTGGATTATTCCAATATCGATTTGTTTCCACTTTTGGAATATTCCAAAATATTTCGTAAAAGAAAAAAAACAAAATTGGCTCTAGGTCTCGCGTACGCGTACATGGTCGGCATCGAGCCGATCCACGGCATGTACACGTCCATCTTCTTGCCCCTCATGTACATGGTCTTTGGCACGTCGCGACACACTTCGTGTGGTTCGTAAGATCAAGAATATATGCGAATTCAAATTTTTTTAAATGAATATTTGAACTAGAAAATAAATAAGTTGAATAACCCAACATTCCACGACGTAGAATCCTCCAAATATTCAAAAATATTCCAGGAACGTTTGCGGTCGTCGCGATGATGTCCGGCTCTACGGTCGCGGACACGGCGAGTCAGATTCTGCGCGAGCAGTCGGGCGCCGTCGTCGACAGCGTCGATCCTCGCACTCATCTCTGCTGCAAGACGCAGGCGCCCGAGGTGGAACGGATCGCAAGCAAATACTTGACGTTTAATGAAATAAATAAAGACAAAGAAAGAAATGCAAACAAATATAAATAAAAAAATAAGCATTACAGGTTGACAAGGAGTTGGCGCTGGAGCTAGCGACAATGCTCACGCTTCTCGTTGGCATCTGGCAGATTCTGCTGTCTCTTCTGCACGCCGGCCTCCTCGCCGTCTGGCTCAGCGACAATCTCGTGCAAGGTGCCCTCGAGTTGCCCTTGAGATACCCTTGAACTTTCCTTAAACTTTTATTGAACTTCCCTTGAACTTGAACTGCCCTAAAACTGCCCTCCATTGAACGGCCTAGAGATTAGCCATTCTAATCGTAAGATACGGTACAATCTGGCCACCCTTCCAAAATAGGTCTGACCGCCGGCGCGGCCGTCCACGTGGTGACGAGCCAGTTCAAAGGGATGTCCGGCATCTCGACGTTGCCCTCGACGAATGAGGAATTCGGCTTTCTCAGTGTCACTTTCTCGTCATAATAGTAGCATAAAATTCTTCAAATATGCACGTATAAATCCTCTCTCCCCCTTTCCAGTTCTCCTGGTGCTTCTTCGAGCAGATCAGCCAAGTGGACTGGTGCGTCCTGACCATCTCCGTCGTCTGCGTCTTCCTTCTGCTCTCCTCGGCCTACGTCGTCGATCCGGTGCTCCGCCGCTGGACGAACATCAAGTTCCCCATGGAACTCGTCATTGTACGGCAATGAATATATCAAATCTGAGAATCAGTTTAAAATATTATAAAATTCTTATGAAATAAAAGAGCAAGCAAACTGTGAGGCGGCCAAATTTTATGACGAAAAAAATTGGTTTAAGTACAAATACGCCCAGGTCATCATTCTGACGTCTGGCTTTCGCAAGGGACACGCTGGCGTATCGACGTTCCCATCGTTGGCGAGGCAAGTGACATCCTCCCACACGAGGATTTTAAAGAAAATTGTGAACCTATACATTTAATGATAAAAATTATACATTTTTATAATACTTATACTTTATTTACGCACACCTTAGTGATACGTGGAGGTAAAATTTAGCGAGTAAAAATAAATAAAATGAATGAAAATGAATATAAATTGTACAGATCATAAAACAACCGAAGGCTTATTGCTGGCAATAGAATTGAATAGCTTCGCGGCACAGATAAAGAAGGAATGAGACCGAGCTTTCAATCGACTTGTTGGGTAAGCTAAATTAAACGAGAGGCCACGAGTTCGGGAATTACGGAATAAAAGTGATGGGGGTGACTAAGGGACAGTTTTCTATGACCAAATATGAGGCGACGAGCCAATGTGAAATCAAAATCTTCCCGACGCGCTTTAAGAGAAGGGAGGGAGAGGATGCGGTTCCTTTCCTCACTAGGAGGGACGGATAATGCTGAATAGCCATAACATCGACGGAAAATAACGCGGGTAAAGTAATTCTGGACTTTTTCTAAAACGCGGATATCTTTTAATAAATGGGGAGAATAGACAGTAGTACAGTTTTCTAGTATGGAGCGTACGTAGATAGTGTAGGCAGATTAGAGTACACTCTTGTTACAAGTCCGGAGAGCCCGAAGAATAAGATATGCCTTTGCGAGGGCAGAATTGGCTATTTTGTTACAATGAAGAGAAAACCATAAGCTATCATCGATAATAATGCCAAGATCGCGAATGGAAACGATGGAAGAGAGAGAGGAGTGCCACTAAGCGTATAAGCAATTCGCGGATTAGTTCTACCGATATGCAAGACAAAGCAAGTATAAAGTATACATTTTTATAAGAAATTAGCACTGTTTCTTATAATAAAGCACCATCATGTGAAAGCAAGCATTTGCAGGTTGGCTTTGGGTTCAAGATGCCGCATGCGCCCAACTTTCGCTACGCTGAAAAGGTGCTTCTTTTAATTAATAGAATTGAAGTTCATTATTAATTTGATAAACAAAATTAAATAAATTAAAATTTTTTCGATATTCTCTTATCAGCTCTCATTTCAGCTGCTGCCACAGTCGATAGTGATCGCCATCGTCTGCTTCGTCGTGCACATCGCAATGGCGAAGCTCATCTCGAAGGATCTCGGATATCGAGTAGACGCTAATCAGGCAGCTTTACTTTGCCCTATATTCTAATTTTTGATTTTTTAAAAGCTATGTTTGGCACTTATTAATTTTAAAAAAAACGCATAAAGTTGTAGATTATCACAATTCGTATTAGAGTTGTCATCAATTAAAAAGAACAAGCTAGAATGAATCCGGAGATGTCATTCTATGGATGTCCTCTTTCACAGGAGTGGCTGGCTCTCGGCGCGATGCACTCGTTCGGCGCCTTCTTTGGCTGCTTCCCGGGAGGCACTTTCCTCGGCCGCTCCATGATGAACGTCAAGTTTGGCACGCACACTCAGGTAGAATACGGTAGATCTTGGCATATGCCAAATTATTTTTATTTTTTGAATATTCCTATAGTTTTAGTTCAAAAATGGCAATGATCCAAAAAGTTTCAAAATATTCCCTTACGGAAGCCTCTTTCCATAACCCAGCCAATCGTGATCCAAGTAAGTTTCCTATGTAGTCCTTCTCGAAAGCTGTGTACTAAACTATTTTAAAACTGCGCTCGTTGCATTTGTGATTTTATATGAATTTTTGAAAAATTAGTAAAATTTACATACGAAATGCTCGAACTTTATCAGTCGTGGTTTTGACTCTACAAATGTGACGTTGGCAGCGCAGTGGGTTGCGCTCCCGCCTTCAATTTTCGAGGTCTTGGTTCGATTCCCTTTGGTGACGAAGTTTTTGCTGCTACTGTTTTGTTTATAGCGATAATAAAGGGCACTCTTAAGGGTATTTTTAAAAGAATTTGAGTGTATGCAAAACTTTATTATAATACTTTTGCGATGTACTCTTTAAGAAAAATTTTCGGCAATATTAAAATATGGCCGAAAATTTTTCTTAAAGAGTACATCGCAAAAGTATTATAATAAAGTTTTGCATACACTCAAAATCGTTTAAAAATACCCTTAAGAGTGCCCTTTATTATCGCTATAAACAAAACAGTAGCAGCAAAAACTTCGTCACCAAAGGGAATCGAACCCAGACCTCGAAAATGTGATGTTGAGAGCACAACCCACTGCGCTGCCAACATAACATTTGTAGATACAAAACCACGACTGATAAAGTTCGAGCATTTCGTATGTAAATTTTACTCATTTTTCAAAAATTCATATAAAATCGCAAATGCGACGAGCGCAGTTTTAAAATAGTTTAGTATACTTCTTTCGAGAAGGACTGCATAGGAAACTTACTTGGATCACGATTGGCTGGGTTATGGAAAGAGGCTTCCCTTGTTAGCTCTCGTCGCTCGCGTGCGCTCTCGTGCTCGTTGGCATGTGCTTTGGCATGGCGCGCTTCATCTTCTATCTACCGAAGGTACGGGAAGAATTGTCCATATGATTATCTGGCTCGACCATTCACTCTTGGAATTTCTAAAATATTAGGTGTATATTCTTGAAAAAAACTATATATGTTCAGTCGAATAAATTTTCGAAATTGTTAAACAAAGCTAAATTGTAATTTAGGCTGTGCTCGCCGCGGTTGTCGCGTGCGCTCTGAAGGATCTCCTGCTCGCGTCTGTCCGCGCACGCCATCTCATACACAAGAGTGTCGTCGACTTTGTGAGGCCAGTCCTCTCTTTCTCATTTGCTCTCTATCTCTCTCTCCCTCTCTCTCTCTCTCTCTCTCTCTCTCGGTCTCTCTCTCTCCCGTTCTTTCTCCGTCTTTAACCTCACCGTCCTGCAAAGCTAAGATAAGATACTCCTAGTTAATCTTCTACATCACCTTCCTCGTGACGGTGACTGTGAGCGTGAACACTGGCCTCATTACCGGCGTCTCCTTCGCGCTCCTCACCGTCGTCTTCCGGTCGCAGTGGTTAGTGATTATATTGTATAAAAATATTAAACATTAAATATTAATTAAAAAATAAATACTAATATATTATATAAATAAAAAAATAGAATAGTCTAAAAAAACACCATTTTCAGGGCTGACGGCCTCGCGATGGGCCGCATGCCCGGCTCGACCGACTTCAAGCCGCTCGGGCAGTACGACCTGAGCGAGGGCATAAAAGGTTAATTACGCAATTTTGTGTTCTTGTTGGGAAATACTATAATTATTATTGATCATACTTTGTCTTTTTCAGGAATGCGAGTGATACGCTACGACGCTCCGCTCTACTTTGCCAACTCGGAGCTTTTCGTCGACAGCGTCTATCGCATTGCCGGCATCAATCCGCAGGAGCTTAGCGAGGCGAAATATTTATTTATTCTAAATTATACATTTTAAGACCCACCTAGAAAGGAAAGTTCGTGTGATAGAACTTTAAATAAGGCTTAAATGAGGGCGATCACCGAAATAGAGTTAATGCAGGTTGGAATTGTCGCGTCTGCCCTGTGATTCCCCACTCTCATTCTCGCGTGCTAAAATAGCACGCGCGAGTGAAAGGGCCGCGGCAATTTGAAATAGCACATAATTTTTCGGTAATCGTCCTCCTTTAAATAAAGTGAATTAATGTTGATTTCTATAATTAAACCATGTATTTTTTTCTAGGCGCAGAAGCTTCAGCTTCGTCCGGACAAGCAGACAACGCCAGGAAAAGCAGAGAAGAGCACTGGCGACGTCGGCGACACGCCTCAGACACAGACAACAGGTTTTGGAGAGTTGACTTTCTTGGCATTAGATCACTCCATCCCGTCGAGACTGCAGCTATGACGTCATTGTCTTCTATTAATTACTAGCATAATATTCCTTCCTCAAGCATCGTAAAGGACATAGTCTATCAAAATGTCAAATGCACATTCTTCTTTCAGATGGACAAGATGCGCTCGAGAACGAATTCTTCACGCACATCATCATTGGTTCGTTTCTGAAGTTATCATGGAATGGATTGTGAGACCAGTATTGCACGGAATATTATTGTTGGAATAGGAGGTGGAGAGCGGAATATCGTGAGAGAGAAAAGCACATTAAGATGATAGAGAGAGCGCGAGACAGAAAAAGAGAGAGATCGGGATAGAGAGGGAGAGAGAGAGAAAGGAGTGTAATTCCCCAATCGTCAGATTGCTCGACTGTTCCCTACGTGGATATGATGGGCGCGGCGGCGCTACGAACGGTCTTCCTCGAGTTCACGAAGGTCTCCATCAAGGTCTACTTTGCTGGCGTCAAAGGTTGATTCTATCTCTCTCTCACTCTCACTCTTTCTCTCTCTCTTTCTCTCTCTCTCGCTTTCTCACTCTCTCTCTCTCTCTCTCTTTTCCTCTCTCGATGTCTCTAACTCTCTTTCAACATCTCCACCGCATTCATCTCTTGCCTTCCAATCTTCCCACTCTCCTTCAGGCGACGTCCGCCAGTTCCTGGCTGCCGCCAACTTTCACGAAACTGTGCCGATCGACTGCTTCTTCGTCCGCATCGGCGACGCCGTCACTCAGGTTTGATGACGTCATTTTGGACTATTAGAAAGTTTTGTAGAATATTCTAAGAAAAAAAAAATCGATAATGGAGTATTCGAATAGTCTGCAAAATTCAGGCGCAACGGGATCAGCAAGAGGAGGCGGCATCCGTCCTCTAAAGCAGAAAAGCGAAAGAGTCGACCGTTCCGTCGACAATGAAGGATTCATAATGACGAAGGAGGTCATTCATCACCCGATGTTCACTCGCCGCTGTTCTAAGCCGCATCCGTGAATGATGTTTAAATGTTGTTTGTCACTGGAAATGTGCACGCACCAAATATAAGATGAAAAATGTTGTACTGGAATAGTCGAACAGTCTGATTCGCGCAAAACAGGGAAGAACACAAGACGACGCCATCATCTATTGCAAAGATAAGAAAACTGGTTTTAACATCCCAAATCCAAATCTCAATCGACACTACTGTGCCCGATGTATGACAGGATCTCGTTCGTTGCTTTAAGAGAGCCTCTCTGTAAGGATCAAGCAGCGCTAAATGGGCGCCTGCCCCGGGGGAAAGTGTTGGATTTTGGTAACCAAAATTTTATGAGGAGTACCCACTTGCATTGTAAAAGAACTGATGGGGTCAAATTTGTTATAAAATTTTTTTCTTCCCAGTGCATGCAATAGTATGGCAAAACTTTGAGTGTTCATACCTTCCTTAAAACTTAATATTTTTCAGTTTTCTTTTTTTTTTTCATTGGAAAGTACACAAAAAAGTGTATGATTTGTATTTTGAAAATTTCAGTTTTGACCAGTTTTAGGCATTTTTCTATTTCTGAAATTGGTTTTTAGGACATTTCAACTATTTTACGGCACGCGCTGGGGCCAATTAATAGTTGATAAGAAAGAGGAGAAAAAACTACACAAGATATGTTCTTATGAAGAAAATCTAAAGATATACATTTTACGAAATTTTGACTTGAACCTGGTGCACTCGCGTTTTTGCTCGTTGGGATGAAACTGTATAATTATTTTCAAAGCTTTGTTTATGTGACAATATCGTTGTCGATATATTTGCCATGATATTCTCTACCAGAAAAGGTATCTATCACCGATATACGTATTACCTTGGGACTCAGAGAATGTAATTATATGTTTTTCGAAAAAAAATTCAATGATAACTAATGAAACCCTCATTTTTAGTCCACAGAGGTAGCCATCCGGAGCAATTCTCCATATCATAAGATAGAGCGAAGAATTCTGCACAACATATTCCCTTTTCGTGGAATTTGAAGGATATACATTTCTTTTTTTCTTTCAATATAGAAGTCTTTCCACGTCATGCAATCGACCCATGATATCGAAAGCGCATTCATCGATCCATAACTACGCTCAATGTTAATATTACAAAATCGTTAGCATATCATCTAAGAGCTCTCACAGAGATCTTCAAATGCTACATACATACTTTTATCGAAATATTTATATTTCTATGGAAAATTTCGTTCTGTACTTTTAGAAGGCTTAAAACACTATTTTAAAAACATTTCCGCATTTCAAAACATGCATAATTAGAAAGAGCGTGAAATTTGCTACAAGATGAACCCATTTCAATAAAGTTTGAAGTCTATAATGATTTGTTATAAGTCATAAGAATAGGGCATCAGCTTAGCATAATTCTTCAACGTAAAAAATTATTTGAATATTCTAATTCGAAAACCTAAACAATGAAATTCTTGGGCTAAAGGATAGCGACGATACTTTACCTATTCTTATGACTTATAACTGAACAATATAGCCTTGAAAGTTTATTGAAAAGGGTTCACCTTGTAGAAAATTTCACGCTCTTTCTTATGATGTATGTTTTGAAATGCGGAAATGTTTGTAAAATAGTTTTTTAAGCCTTCTAAAAGTACAGAACGAAATTTTCCATAGAAATATAAATATTTCAATAAAAGTATGTATGTAGCATTTGAAGATCTCTGTGAGAGCTCTTAGATAATATACCTATGATTTTCTGATATTAAGATTGCGCAAAGTTATGGATCGCTGAATGCGCTTTCGATATCATGGGTCGTTTGCATCACGTGGAGAGACTTCTATATTGATAGAAAAAAGGGAATGTATATCCTTCAAATTCCACTAAAAGGGAATATGTTATGCAGAATTCTTCGCTCTATCTTATGATATGGAGAATTGCTCCGGATGGCTACCTCTGTGGACTAAAAATGAGGGTTTCATTAGTTATCATTGAATTTTTTTTTTCGAAAAACATATAATTGCATTTTCTGAGTCCCAAGGTAATACGTATATCGGTGATAGATACCTTTTCTGGTAGAGAATTTAATAACGAATATATCGACAACGATATTATCATAAAAACAAAGCTTTGAAAATAATTATACAGTTTCATCCCAACAATGCAAGTGGGTACTCCTCCTCATTAAATGTTGGTTACCAAAATACAACACTTTCCCCCGGGACAGGGCCACCTCGGCCCTTATGGAGAGGCTCTCATAAGCTCTGTGCGAAATATTTTTTATTTATCATTCTTCCTGATAATATAATTTTGCACATGATAGAATTGTCAATCATGGTCCTCTACCAGCATATTATTCATGTTCCCTCTCGGTATCTTGAGCCTCGTCAAGCACTTGGATATGCTTTCCTTTTTAACGATTTAGATCTGCGAACCACTGTAAGAATCATTGAGATATGCGAGAGAATCAAAGTCGCCGCAGACACGGCCAAAATCAACCATCTTGGATTTCGATTCAAAAGTTCCTAATTACTGATGCCAGAACGGAATGATGAAATCAGAACGATATGAGGTATCGATTGGATTTATTCTTGGAATTGAAACATAAAATGCCTTTCGTTGGACTCCGTGCGGCGCAATGACCTCAGACGCGCATCCAACTCAGTTCTCAGCGAGAGCCGTGCCCCATAGTTCAAGTCTCCATAACAAACGAAAAAGGCTTCTTCCGACTCCTAGACCACGTAAACTCGAATACTTATCAGAAAGCATTAATGGGCAAAAATCTCTGCCGTAAACACATGTTAGTTAATCCTACTTATTCGATAGAAGCTTTTCGTTTGTTTCTGATTGTGAAGATGCATAGAGATCCATCCATCGATGTCGGAGTATCAACTGTGGGTTTTATACATATGTTCATTAGTATGTATGTATGCAAAAACATCATTTAGAATTAAACGATGAAAAGTTTCTTTATCAGCCCACCCAATTCAACATGTAGATATTAGAATGATTTCGTAAGGAGTACATCCGTCCTACTTTACTTCTTAATGATGTTACAGTTGGCAGCTTCCACTTTACGTCCCTCGTAGCTCCATTCATTGTCGCCGTTGCATTCGATGACGACTTGAATCTGTCCATCGCTCGAGTAAATGCGACTTTCGCCCCTGTTAAGCTGCGAAGACGATTAGTAGATTAAATTTTTGACGAATATTTTTTTATGGATATTCTTTAAAGGAAGTATAGGCCGAATAATTATACAGTAGCGCAAGAGAACCAGCTTGAATGCGCGCGCTCATAAAGTTGCCAGTCGCTCGGTCGATAGAGCATAAGCCATTAGAAGGAATAAAAAATCAAAAAATAATTTTGTTCCCGACATGCCCGTGCTCGAGTCTCTCAGATTGGCTCTCTTAACAGCACTTAACCGCGCTTAACCGCACTTTCTCTCTCTCTCTCTATACCTTTCTCTCCCTCTCTCTCTCTCTCTTTATACTTTCTCTCTCTATGCTCTGTTTTTAATTGAGAGAGAGTTAACAACTATCAAGATGGCATTAGCGAATAGCGGGCGGATGTCTAAGGCTTCATTTGGTAATGGCTACTGCTAACTGCATCAAGGACCGTCAACTTGGACAATTAGACACATAAATAGATTAGAACAGGTGCAATAATTGAATGCAATACGGTTCCGTGTGGTCAATAGTTCATTCAGTCCAACTCAATGCTTCTTCTAAAGCACGGGTGCTTTCATAGCTCTTTGGTTCTCTGTAGAGAGAGGATGATGCATCGCCAATTTATTGCTCTCAAACAGTAGAAACCCACTTATGCTTTACGCGAAACTCTAATTTGTGCAGTCCTTTCCACTCTCTGTCTCGCCATATACACGAGAAACTACTCTCTACAACTCAACCGACAGCATACAACTGTCATTCGCCTACTTTGTTCGTGATCAACAATTGTCGACTCAAGACGCAAGACTTTGCCGGTACAAGACATGATTCGGCTTCTGCATTCAAGTAGTAACTCATGCATGAACTTGCTTAGCCGCCGCTATCGCAGCGTTTTGGCCAAAATAATTTGACGAGTTCTTTATCAACCTGGCCTAAAACATGTTCATTTCGATTTTTAACAATATCTTTCAAAAGTGAACTATTTAAAGAAAAATGTTTCCCTTGTCCTTTTAGCCTGTTAGCCTGCCTTTAATGGCCAAATGAAGAGGGAAGCCGTACTCGTTGATTCGTCGCTCTTTAACGTTGGACAACTCGTCAAAGTTGCTGACGATCAGGAAGACGTCTTTGTTTCGCCTCTCGGAACAGGTTGGACACAAAAAGAAAAAATAAAATTGTTTATTTGCACGTAATAACTTGAACTGACTTCTTTATTTGAACCAGAAAAGTAACTAGCCGGTCTTTTCAGCAACTAACGACCGAAAAGCTTCGGCAACATTCACGTCGCTGCGAGTGCCATTTTTAGTGGCACTTTGGCATCAGCAAATTCCTCTTCCCATTGGGTAGGTTTGTCAAGTTCGAGAGGGTAAGATGAGAAGAAGTCATGTTGAGAGAGAGAGAGACAAAGAGGGTGAGAGTGAAGAGAGAGTGAAAGAGACAAAGAGAGAGAGAGACAGAGAAAGAGAGGGCGAACAGATGAAGAGAGAGAGAGAAAATGAGAGAGAGTAGATGGAAGGATTCCTTGCCCTTCAGCTGGTGTCGTGCGATCACTCTGAGATGGCTGATCCATAGATGACCATTCAACGCTACGTCCGCTGCTTCATCTTGAACTGATTCCGCTCAAGGTTTGTCTCCCTCTCATTCCGATCAATCCAGTAATGAGATGGCTAAATTCTATGTTTCATCCCTCCCTAGCTAATTCTTTCTTTCCTCCCTTTCCCCCTCTCTCTCTCATTTTCTCTCTCCTCTCTCCTTTGTTTCTTCTCTCACCCCATCTCTCTCTCTCCCTATTTTACAATTGAAATTCTAGGCGGACAAGTTTATGTCTGTTCTGAAATTCTAGGCGGACAAGTTTGGATATATAAGAAAGTTTAATATATCATCTGAATACCAACAAGTAATTTAGCTTTAAGCGATTACTGTTGCCAAGAAGATCAAGGACATTTGATGAGAATTTTTTGTGTCAAATGGACCAAATGTCTATTGGACCAAGTGTCAAGTGGACCATGTCGTCAAGCACGTTTCTCGTCATGCCATCGAGAAATGCAACGTTAGTCATTCCCTTTGATGCTAAAAAATTTTTGCTCTCTCAACACGATCTCATTCTCTCTGTTTATTCAGAACGAAGGCGAGATCAGATCACCAGAAGAACAGCGCTAGAGACGAGCGCTTTTAATTCCAGAAAGATTCCTCCCCGTTTAGCCCAATTTGTTGTAATTCCCATTTCTTTTCGCATTTATTTAGTCTAGACCGCAGATAATTATTTTAACAGAATAAAATGCATTTAAATAATTATTGTGGGGTTGTAAATTACACAGAGATCAATTTACCACGTGTGCCTAAATCGGTTTAAAGTTAGTCAAAGTCATGAGAATTCCGAGCCTAATTACGAGGAATTATAGCGCTTTTGAGCCTTATTAGTGCACAGAAAGTGTCTAGGGAAAGGTGCTCATAGGCACGAGTTCAGCCTAATAAGGTTCTTTTCTGTAATATCAGAGACGATGAATTTGAAGCTGAGCTTGGCGTAGGCCAGTGCATTTTGAGTCAATACCGAAAAGATTGAATGCTGTTTGACTGTGAGCTTCCATGAACACACCAATTATATAAAACAAACCCAGTATAGAATGAATCGCTCTCGCCTAATGAGCTCATCGTCAGGAATTTCTCCAGATTCATGCACTCGGCCCTATCGACCGCTGTCTATCGCTCAATTAAGTGGCGCTAAGAGAGATTTCTCCACTTTCTTATATGATGCTTCACCAATTCGCGGCCCTTTGGCTGTTATTTCACCAATTAACAGCCGAAGAGCTGCGAATTATAGATCTCGAACAGTAGAGAACGCGCTGATCATTACGTGTAGATCTAGTTTTTGGAGTCGTTTTCGCCGTCTTCATTCTCTCGCCATATATGCGAGAATTCTGCAAAACTCCACAACTCAACGGACAGCATACAACTGTCATTTTCCCCAACTTTTTTCTTATCAACAACTTCGCTAAGCCGGCATCAAAGAATGGACAAGCCTGCACGTCGAGAAGCGCCACTTTTCACGTTTGCACTTTTTATGAATGTAGTTGTGCTTTTTGGGCAATTAAAAGTGTAAAGATTGGGCTTATTCAGATGTTTGCTCGCGCACTTCCAACAGAAGACCAGCTGAAGCTTCACCGTTGCGGGCGTCTCTGGCGAGCATTCGTTCGCTTCTCCCGAGGGACTCAAGGGACTCGTTGATCAAGCGAGGAAGGGGACTTCAAGCAGTGACGAATTTCGCGGAGACCGCTTACTGGAATGGTCCACAACGCCAGGGCAACATCACTTGACAGAGATGTAGTCGAACAGGTTCAACAAAATTTATTACAAAAATTGGAGGAGTATCGGTGAATTGCAGCATCGATGTTACACAGGGGTCAGAATGGACACGTACGTCGAGATTGTTCTACCGTGTACAGTGTTAAAGACCTCGTGCTGGTCCACAAGGAACTCTACTCTCACTTCGATATCCCGATGCAACAAGCGACCGTAGATCTTCATGATCAATGAGTTGTTTAGCACGATGAGTATTTTGCAAAGGTAAGTGCGAAATATATACCGTTAGAGGACAAACGCCGTTCGAATAGCTGATGGGAGAGCGTTGAAGTCGACCTCTGGCTCAAATCTTTCGTCTAGTGATTTGTTCGTTTACTAGCTCGTGATAACTTGGACGTTAAGTAGCTATTCGTGATATTCTGGGCTTCGCAACTATTGTGAAATCATGTGATTTCTTTTAAAACTTACAGAAAGTATTATAAAGTGTTTCCAGTGAATGTGATTAATCATTTGTAACGATAAAAAAATTAGTACATAAATTTGGCCGCCTATATTTGGTGGTTATATCAGAAAAGAATAAATTTATAAATTTAACGTTTCGATCGAACACTTATTTCATATGGATTCGTATATGTCTTAATTGAACAGTTTACTCGATGCATAATTGACGGCGAACAAAAAATAAGGCTATGAATGTGCTTTTTTGAGTTTTCAGAGAAGTGAGTGGATGGCATCGTTACAGGAATGCAAATAAAATGCGAGTGGCCCGCATAGTCGGTTAGTATGAGAGGAGAGGAAATTCTTGCGAGGGAAGCGTGGCAAAGGGGCAGGATTTTGAGAGGGTACCGCATGGCTTGGAGGTGCGGATGGAGATTGACGAGAAGGTTTAGGAGGCAAGGGCGGAAGGCCTTCACGCCTTCGACGAGTTGGGCACATAGAACGAGCGACGCATACGCAAGTGCAGCCGCTTCGGAAGCGGCACGCTTGTCTCGCCGCGCACCTGGAGGAGAAACATTCAATTGGGATTCGAATGCGGCTATTAACCATAATGAGCACTTCAAAGAATAACAGTATAACTTTATAAGAGAAGTCTCATGCAAAGTCAAAGCTATGGCCCTTGCTATCGCCAAGAATTAATTGTGCAAAATGAAGCAAATAGAGCGTTAGTGGCAGCGGAAGCTTTAGTCCGGGTTCTATAATGAATCACACTGAGGGACGGGAGCCTGATTGGCCACACCTCCATCTCCTGGTGCTCCTCGAAGGCGGCGCTGATGACGACGTCAATAGCCTGCTGTAATATGGAAAAAGTCTAGGAAAGCAATGTTGGCCCTTGGCCAATGGGATGACTTTCCAAAATAAATTCAGTTAATGAAGAGAAAGCGAACGAACTGGCTGCTCCTCGTGGAGTCCTTGGGTGCGCAGTTTCATGGGTGGCTCCATGGGTGGCTCGTGCCAGACTGCGACGGGCGGCACGAACTCCTTGTTGCCCCACGTCTGTTCCGCATACACAAGTTATCAGATGGAATCGAGGGTGCAAGAAATGGATGGAGCAAACATCCGGGAGATTTTCAAACTATTCGACAACCTAAGCATCCCCAAAACTTCGCACATACGACTTTGATAATTCAGACCTTGTAAAATTCGCGCATGTCGCGCACCGGGGAGGAATTGTTCGGGCAGTGGATGTTGGGCTTGCGATTGTGCAACTTGGCGAAGTCGAACGTGGCGCGGACGCCAGTCAGTTTTGGCTTGAGAGCGGCCTGTGCCGCCTCGCGCTTCCTTCCGACTCCTTCGAACATGGAGCGAAGCTCGGAGACCGGCCGCTGCTTCTGCGGCTCGTCTTCCTAAAGGGACACCCTTCTCAGGAACGCGCGGATACAAAGACGCCTATCACGGTAAGGAAAACATTCATTCCTATTCCGATATTCATATGTACATACATACGTCACAAATCAGATTGGGATATCTTATTGCGCTTTTCACTTAAGCGGTTTTTTTGCTTTCTTTAAAACTTTTTTACTATAGAGATATGAGTGTCCATATTCGTTTTTTTTTGTCTCACCTCTTCATATCCAATGTTCTTCTTTTTCTCCTGAGTCGGCCGGTCGAGCTCATCACGCTGGGGCGCCTGGCTTTCGTGAATGGCGTCCTGAACCTGAAAATTGCACATAATTTCTTTGGATAACTGTTTTGATACAGCTAGGATGGGGCATTAATGATTGATTTTCTTTTTACAATATATATTTTCCTTATAGTAAAGTATATACATATTTCCAGAATCCTACCCCGCCGCCGATGCAATGGAGCTGTTGTCCACTCATGAGTGCCGAGCTGCGAGAGCGAATGTCCGACGGGGACTTCGCAGGCGGAATCGACTGGAAACGGAGAAATCTGGCGCCCTTCTTTTACAATATCTTTCTACTCTCTGGAACTATTGCCGTAGACAATCTGCCCTACAACAAACTCTCTAACCGAGTACGCGGTGTTGCACGAGCACGGCTCGGTGTCGGCAGCGTAGATAGTCTGCGACTTGGTCAGTGGTGCCGAGGGCTGAGACTGGGTTAGTGGTGCCGAGAGCTGAGACTTGGGCAGTTGGGCCGGCGGCTGGGATTTGGGTTGCATCAGGGGCTGCGACTTGAGCAGCGTGGCAGGGGGCTGAGACTTCTTGGGCTGTGTTGCAGGGGGCTGAGACTTCTTGGGCATTGTAGAAGGGGACTGAGACTTGGGTTGCACCAGGGGCTGAGACTTGGGCTGTACCGGGGGCTGAGACTTGGGAAGTGGTGCCGGGGCTGAGATTTGGGTTGCACCAGGGGCTGAGAATTGGGTTGCACCAGGGGCTGAGAATTGGGTTGCACCAGGGGCTGAGAATTAGGTTGCACCAGGGGCTGAGACTTGGGCTGTACCGGGGGCTGATACATGGGCAGTGTTTCCGGGGGCTTCTGTTGAGCCATCGGCTCGTATTTCTCATGGTCGTCTTCTTCGTTCTCGTCCTGCTAAAAATCAGTGAGCTCAAATTCTTATGAAATGTCAACTGAGAAATATATACATATGTAGCTAGGTCCTTACAACGCGTAATCTAACGATATTCTTAGAGCACCAATAGCCTACCTCGTTATTGTTAGGGCGTCGCACGGCGTTCTTCTGAAAATCCATTTATTAAAAATAATTGATTTTTTTTGCATTCTAATAAAAGTTAAGCACTTCATTTATATATACATATACATATATATATATATATATATATATATATATTTCTTTTTAAATCATACGTCTATCAATTTAAAGGCACCTTCTTGATGCAGTAGAAGCATCCGCCGGCGGGTAGAAGAGAGGCGCCAACCGCGCCGAGCATAACCCCTACCTTGACGCCGATCGGAACCGGCATCTTCAGTGCGAGCCGAAGGAGCAGAGGAGAGTCGACCGACCGCCGATGAAGAAACTCAGATGAATGAGTTGGAAAATAGAAACGGAAGCTGGCGACGCTAAATTATGAAATTGTCTTTTTAAATATATCTTTATAGTATATATAAAGTTCTGACCGAGTATGTATTCTTCGCCTACTATTTCACGCTCCTCAAGTACTGAAAATATTCTTTTTTTTTTCTTCAAAATTTGCTTTGTTGTAGTTATCGTCAGCAAAAGTGCAAAGCTAAAGAAAGTGCAAAGAAGAATTATTCTGCTCGGTAAATCGGTAAACGTGCAACTTTGGAACATGAAAAATGCAAAATCATATTGTTTAAGGATGCCAGCGCCAAGCTCACTGTCAGTGTCATTTTCATTCTTCTCACCCACGGCGCGTGGTCGACGCTCTTATCGCTCCATTTAAGCGAGATGTTTCCTCGTCCTACACATAAGGGTTCGGCTCTGTCTTTCTTTAACAAACAATTCCACATAAGGATCATAAATATAAAAATTGTTTTTTTCCTGGCAGAAATACTGTCATTATTGAGAAAACGTGTGACTCACTCAAAGACTGGAGTGATCTTTTTCCAAAACTATTTTTCAAAAAAAAAATCAAAAAAGAAAATGAGAAGAATATAAGAACAAGCGCAGTGCTGTTCACGAGATAATGTAAGGCATACGGATCGAGTGGCTCGGAAGCCATAATCGGCCAAATTAATTTTTTTTAATCATCGAATTTATTCAGAGGATGTTGTAAGTATAATCGAGTGGAAGCCCAACTCCATCCAGGTTCACTTCTCGTTCTCGGCGCTCTCCAGAGGCGACTCGGTCTCTCTTCGCCATTCTCGTTCTCCTCCTCCGTCTCAGACGGACCCCTTTCCACTCTCCCCTCTACGACCTCTTCCTTGGGCCCTTCTACCACCCCCGACGACTTTGACCCCGCCTGCGATCCCGAGCACCCGCGCCTTCTGACTTTCGGCCAAATCGCAACTGCGTCCGCTGCCATTAAGGTGGTTACAGCCGTGTCGATGTTATTTTGATGAAGAAAAGTAAAAATAAGCAGTCAGCATATTTAATGCAAAATTATATCACAAATAAAAATTTAGCACGAAGTTAATGTAGAGTAAAAAAAATTAACTAAACGACCTCACAAATTAACCTACTTCTTGCATAAATTATTTGCATAATTAATCCCTCTTCGCTCATGGATGATAGTAGAATGTTCCATTAAAAAATCTTACTAAAAATAGAGAATATAAAGTATAAAGGCTTAAGAAAATTTAATTTGATTTACTTTATTTTTCTTCTCTTCAGTCTGGAATTTTCCGCTCCGACTGCCGCCGTCCTTCCACTTGTCCAACCTCACGGGCATGGACGTGCGGCTGAAGCTCGAGCTCAACCAGGTCTAATTCTCTCTCGAGACTTCGTTCTCTCATCGTTGTCATCTCTCTCTCTCACTCTCTCTCTCACTTTCTGTCTCTGTCTCTCACCCTTTCTTTCTCACTTTCTCTGTGTCTCTCTTACGCGCAATATCTCTATCGCCCTCTCGCTCTGTCTTTCTCTCTTCTCTTGCTCAAGCTCTCTCTCTCTCTCTTTCTCTCTATCTACCCAATCTATTTCCAGCTCACCGGCTCCTTCAAGGAGCGCGGTGCTCGCTTCGCGCTCACTCGCCTCTCACCGGAACAGAAGAAGATTGGGGTGGGAGAGAGCTCCAATTTTGAATGTATTTGAAACAGAGCTAAAATATATCTAAATATTAATTTTTGCAAGAAGTACATTTATTATACATCCCAAAGTAATATGCATATTTAATTATTCATAATATATTAATACAAGGATAATTAAATTTTCTCTGAGTGTGAATATGTTTAAGTTTTTCTTAATATTTTACAACGAAGATCTTGTGACATCCCTCTTTCAGGTGATCGCTGCCTCGGCCGGCAACCACTCGCAAGCCCTCTCCTACCACGGGAAGGAGCTAGGTAAGATATATAACATACATAAAAGATGCAAAATTGAATAGGAAGAACTAAACATGAATAAATATACCAGAAAAAAATATTTCGAAGCAAAAAAAAATTAATTATTAAAAAAAAAATATATATGTATATATATATATATATATATATATATATATATAAAATTTAGGCGTTCCTGTGACTGTTGTGATGCCGCGGCACGCGGCGATCAATAAGATTGAAAAGTGCGTCTCGTTTGGTGCAAATGTCGTCATTCAGGTTCCCGTAGCTAAAATTTTGATCGTGCGCTTTTCCCTGAATCAGGGAACTAAGAAACGGGCTCTTTCTTCTTGCAGGGCAAATACTTTGCGGCGGCGAAACAGCACGCCTTCGCTCTTGCGAAGGAGAGCGCCGCCCTCTACATCAACGGCTATGACCACATCGACGTGCTCGCCGGCAACGGAAGCATTGGCATCGAGCTGCTCGACCAGGTCTGGCGAGCAAGCTCCGCCCACACGTCCACAGCAAGCCGCGCCAACTTGTCCACTTGGCTCTATAGATCGAAATGCAAAGTAGCTCGAAAATAAGAAGAAAAAAACAGTGAGTCATGAGGATAAATTCAAGAGTGGGCAAGTTTTAAATGGAAAGGAATACCTAAAGCTGGTGGTGAGCGTGGCCTAACCTGGACGGGCCGGCGTGGCCTAATCTTGACGGGTGGGCGTGGCCTAATCTTCCGCTCCACTTTAGCTGGGCAAGCTGGACGCGGTAGTCGTGCCGGTGGGCGGCGGCGGGCTGATTGCGGGCATTGCCACGGCCGTCAAGACGCTCAGTCCAAGCACGCGAGTCATCGGAGTCGAGAGCGAGAACGCACCCGGATTCAGGGTTTCTAAGAAGGAGTCTTGGTCGTAGCCTAGCCCACCCCAAGTGGACGGGTGGGCGTGGCTTAATTAAAAAAAACAACTCCAGGTCTCACTTAATGCCGGCCGGCCAACGCTGACGCCCGTGATTCCGTCGCTCGCCGAAGGACTCGCCGTCTCGCTCATCGGCTGCAACGCCTTTTACAACGCACAGGGTCTGTGGCATGTTTTTCCCGCCAAAATTTGAATTTACCGATAATTTTCGAGATTGGTCAATTATCGAATGACTCAGATCGCATCGACCGCATGGTGACGGTGAGCGAGCGCGACATCGCAGTCGCCGTGCTTCGTCTCATGGAGCTGGAGAAGGTCACGAAAAATGAGAAAAAAATTGAAAACACGCGTCAATGAATCAATCAATCATACACTTAATTGATCAATAATGCGTCTAAAGAAATCAATTATTTAGCTAAATAAATAACTAATCTTTCTTCCCAGCTGGTCGCCGAGGGCGCGGGCGCCGCTCCGGTCGCTGCGATTCTCTCCGGACAGCTCGACTTTCTCAAGGCGAGCAGTCTTCTCTCTTCACCATTATTCTAAAGATTTCGCTCTGCAGATACATAATCGATTGAAAATCTCATTTATTTTATTTTATTGAATAAAATAATATTAATTGATATTAGAAAATAAATATAATATCACTTTAAACATGCTTGTAAAATAAATATATTAATAATTTCAATACATTCGAAAAATCAATGGAACAAAAAACAACTTAATGGATTCTCAGGGCAGCCGCGTCGCCGTCGTCATCTCCGGCGGCAACATTGACAGCTCGGCTGTCGATCGTTGCATCTTGCGAGGTCATCATATCTTTTATCGATCGATTTGGAAAAATATCTATTTATACTAACAACAAGTTCTCATTTTTAGGCATGTTCTTCGACCAGCGCTACGTTCGCTTCCAGGTCTCACGATTAGACCGCATTATAAAAAAAATTTAATTCTGCTACAAAATACATCATTAAAAAACATAATTCCGCCACAAAATTTAAGGAATTTTTGATAATCATGCCATGATGTATACATGTATGTATATATGTAAGTAAGCAAGTAGGTTTAATGGTAACCTACGTTTGGCGTCTCTTCAGGTCATTGTCTCTAACCGTCCGGGTGCTCTCGCTGAACTGCTCGACATAATCGGAAACCACGGCGTTTCTGTCAAGACAATGCGGACGGTGGGCTTGAATACATATGTACATAATTCATTAAAAGTCTCACGAAATTTCCCTCTAAACCTTGTGTCAGGCAAAATGGCGCGAATTCAAACATGAATTTACAATTACCGTAGCCCTCCTCTTACTCTTGCAGTCCACGGCGTGGCATCGCACGGACAGCTTCTCGGGACGCGCGTCGATCGTGGCCGAGACACGCAGACGCGAGCACACGCAGCAGCTCAAGGAGGCCCTCCTCAAGAGGTCAGGCCGAGACTTTTCTTTGTTTTTTTTTCTTATTTTTTCCCTTTCAATTTTATAACAACAAATAAAATCACTAAAATATTCCCTTTTTTTGGTCAACATAAAAGTAGATAGAGTATTCCAGGTACGGCGCAGCCGACTGCAACTTTATCGACGAAAGCAGCTGAAGATGACAATGAAAAGGGAAGAGATAAAAAGAATGCCGCTGATAAAGATTTGTCCGAAAAAGCTGATTGTGGTACATCGCATTCTTGCACATTGCGAAACTTTTGCCCCGGAATTTTGAATATTCCGCTGCTTTCCATTCCCTACGATAGGAAAACTTGTCAAATCAGCTTCCTGTGCTCTAGAACAAGTGATCACTCTATTTTCCGTTTGCTGCGTTCACACTCGTTGTCGAATCGGCTAGGGTATCAAAACCTCGTATTATTTTAGGCCGTGAAACTAGTTTAGTTAGATCGAATAACATGATCGGAAAACTTAACGAACATTCTTAGAGGAATAGTTTATTTGCATAACAAACACAATGAGGCCAAGTGATATTCGATATTAGTAACAGCGAATTATATTAACAAGTGAACTTTTTTTCCTAAAAAAAACTTGTAAACCAGATAGCAACAACAATCAAATGAATGTTATGATGCCACAATGAGCAACAGCTTCCACGTTGTCTTGCCAAATACATATATGCTCACTGTCAGAAGTTGTCCAAGAAGCTGATATTTCTTGCTAGAAACCAAAAAACCATCTACAGAAAAATCCAACTAATCAAAACATGAAATGAGAATCAATGAGCCTAAGCGAGCGACTGCTGTGCCGCGAGTGCGGCGTACTTTCCGCGTCTTCGTAATAGTTCTTGATGGCTGCCGCTTTCGACTATTCTAAAAAAAATTCATCATCTTTATTTTAGAAAGAAAAAAGTACCCTAATGTAGCAATCTTTTCACATTCCGGTCATTGGTTTTATCAATAAATAATGATTTACAAAAAAAAATGAAAAAAATGGATAAATTATTAAGCCCTAACCTGCCGTCCTCGATGTAGTGAATGGTGCGGACGTTTTCGATGGAAGCGAGTCGATGGGCAATGGTTATTGTGGTGCGACCGACGGAGGAAGACTCGAGGGCACGACGGACCGACTAAGAAGCGGCTTCTTTATTCTTCCACTTTCGCTCTCTCGCTCCCCCTTCTCTCTCCCTCTCCCATCAAGCTTCTCTTTCTCTGCCACACACGGTCTCTTCTCCCCTTTTTTCCTTATCATTCTGCTCTCTCTCACTCTCACTCTCTTTCTCGCTCGTCTTCACTCACGCTCTCCTCTCCTTCCCCATTTGACATATTCCAAATCTGCCATCCCCACTCTCGCTCCATTTTGCATATGCCATGTGGCATATTCCTTATTCAGCTTTCAATATTAATATTCAAAATCCGCCATCCCCCACCTGCTCGGCCGCGGCGTCGAGTGCGGCGGTCGCCTCGTCGAGCAGCAGCACCTTTGGCTGCCGGACGAGGGCGCGCGCAATGGCGATCCGCTGGCGCTGCCCGCCAGAAAGAAGACGGCCGGCTTCTCCAATTGGAGTGTCGTAGCCCTGGAAGTGGCGGAAAATAGTTTGTTCCAAAAAGTTTGGAACAAAATTTCGACACAAAAATTCGGACAGAAACGTTTGGGATAAAAGTTCAGAGGAAGCGTTTCGAGCAAACAAATCGCACAACTGTTAGGAACAAAAGTGTAGTATAATGATTCTAGCAAATGTCCATGGATCCAGGTCGATTAAAAAGGAAAACCTGTACAGGTTTTCGTCGAGGTCCAAGAGGTTGGAGAGAGAAAAAAACAGAGAGGGAGGTACATACATAGAAGCAAAGAGGAAGCGAAAGTAGCAAGAAATAGGTGCTAAAAGCGACCTCAGGCAGTGCCTCGATGAAGCTGGCGGCGGCGGCTGCCTTGGCGGCTTCTCTGATCTGCTCGTCGCTCACTTCGCCCTCCACTCCGAGGCGAATGTTGTCTGCGATGCTGCCGCGGAAGAGCACCGGCTCCTGGCCGACCTGGCGAGATATTCAGATTTATTTCATTGATTAGCATTAATGTTGAATTTATTCATCACAGTGATACAATTAATCATCTAAAAAGGTTAGTAACAAAAAAAGTATTTCAGGTAGCCAATTTGAAGAAATCAGTCGAAAACAAAAAGCTATACCAGTGACAGTGATGCGCGAAGATGATGCAGAGACAGCGAGCCGAGAAGGTTGTCGTCAAGGGTCTAAAGGAAAATAAAATTAAGTGTAAGGGTTAAGAATTCATATAGGACAAATGAAATATGTATGTAGATAGGCGAATTTAGTTTTGTACATATGTAAGTGAAGAGTGAGCAATAATCTGACAATATGCAAATTAGAGATATCACAGTGATGAATCCAAATAGAGAATTACCAAACAAAGAATTATTTTAGAATAATCTTGGAATTCAAACGAGACCAAAATCCGCTTGATTATTGTTAGATTAAAAAAAACACCACTAACAATGGCGCCATGCTGTGGATCGTAGAAGCGTTCGAGCAGAGAGATTATCGTACTCTTACCGCCTCCTAAAATAATTCTTTTTGTTTTTCATTAGAAGAATGTATACCAATAACACCGAAGCATCTTGAATGATTACTTAAGTAAAAAAAATAAAAATAAAATAATGTACTAAATAAAAATCGCTACCAGACGGTCCGACGAGCGCGATGGTCTCCTTGGGCGCGACGTCGAGTGTGAGCTTACGCGCGGCCGGCCGCGTCGGACGCGTCGGATAGCGGAAGGTCACGCGGCGCAGCGAGACGGCGCCTTTGATCATCTCAAAGCATAATTCCATTATAGTTCGTTCTTCACGTGTTCTTCTGATCAACATAAAGAGATTAAAAAAAGAAACTCTGAAAACGTCAGCTTTGCCTGATTTCGAGAACTTGTCTGGATGTTGCTATTTTTGTGACCATAGAGGAAAAGCATTGAATATTCACAATTCCGTTAACACTTATTCATTGACAGAAACATTCAAAACTCAGTGACAACAATTCAACGAATAGAATATGCTATATTAAGCGACATGATTCAAAGAATGGAAACGTTAGTTTGTAGCTTCATGTATGTTGGTGTTCAAGGCATAACTCATCCGCTACTATTGCCGCCTCTCTCGCCCCTCCTTCTCTGACTTGCTCGCCTTTCCTAACCGGCTTGGCGCCCTCGTGAATGTCGGGGTCGTTCGGATTGATGAGCGCGAACATCTTCTGCGCCGGCCGCGAACACTCCAAGATGTCGCTGATCGACTCGGACATGCCCATGACGGCGTAGCCAATCGAGCCGATGCTTATCTGCGACGAAAATTATTCGCTAAAAATAGAAGACTTGTTGCAGATTATGCCTCAGTCATCTCAAGCAGACACGTGTGGATAAGTTTACTCGAATAGATAGTTTAAGGAGGATGACCAGCGAAAAATATTTTATGCACGCTCGAATTGCCGCGTCTGCTCTGTGAATGTTACTCTCATTCTCGCGTGTGCTATTTCGAAGGTCGCACAAAGCCGCTTTGTGAAAATAGACGGTTCCGCGGCAATTTGAAATCTCACACATATTTTTTCAGTATTCGCCCTCGTTTAACCGAATAGACTAACAACCTCAGACAGATAGACGGCGTCCACTTTGAAGTAGCCGTAGTAGACGAGTCGCACGCTCACCATCGTTCCGGCGCACTGAAGAGGAGGGTGTATTTACGGCCAGAAAATTTTTGAAGAGAAAAATAGCCATATGTAGAAAAAATTATGCTCTGGTGGAAGTCCGAAGTTTCAAAGGAAACATTGACTATTATTTACGCGGTGTTGCTGTGCAAGAAAACAATGAGAATGAAGAAGAATTTGCCAAAAAGGAGATGTTCCCAATGGCGGCTACCTTGATCGCCCAGATGAAGGATCTCGAAGAGGCGTGAATCATGGAAAGCGCAATGTTCTTCTGCAGAAAAATTTCTTTATTTTAATAAAGGAAAATAAAGGAATTTGAAGAGAGCGAAAACGTGGAATAAAATTTGTTATAAAAGAAAGAAAGAGTAAAAAACACATACAAACAAAACTTACCCGTGTTCGCTGTTTGTCGGCAAGCTTTTGCATGTGCTCGAAGCGGCTCGTGAAGAAGTCTTCGACCGCGAGCAGCTGGATCGTGCGAACATTCTCGAACATCTCGAGGCCGAGCTGGAAAGGCATTTTAGAAAAAAAAACATCTCGAGGCCGAGGTGGAAAGGAATTAAAAAAAAAAAAACATCTCGAGGCCGAGCTGGAAGGAATTATATAAAAAAAACATCTCGAGGCCGAGCTGGAAGGAAATATTTAAAAGAACATCTCGAGGCCGAGCTGGAAAGAGTTTTTTTTTAAAGAAAAGTAATTTATCCACACATATACAAATATAATAATTATTAAAAAAAGAATTATATCATTAAATCGTTAATTTTAAGGAAATGTAACGAATATTTTAATTGAATAATTTTTTAAAACAATCTCGCTAAATAATTGTTAAACCTCGGCCGTCTCGTCGACCTCCTCGAGGCGGTCATTGGCATTTCGCAAAAGTCGACCACAAAGATCGAAGAAGACAGCCATGACGAAGGCGCAAACCAGGCTAGTTATTGCATTCGGCCAGCAGTAGTAAAGGAGGATAGCCTGTGGTGAATAGGTAGAGAGAGAGAGAGAGAAAGAGAGAGAGAGAGAGAGAGAAAGAGAGAGATTAAAGAAGAGAGAGAGTGAGAAAAAGAGAGAGAGAAAGAGATAGAGAGAGAGAGAGAAAGAGAGAGAGAAAGAGAGAGAGAGAGAAAGAGAGTGAGAGGGCGAGAAAGAGATTGAAGGAGAGAGAGAAAGAGAGAGAGAGAGAGTGAGAAAGAGAGAGAGAGAAATAGGAGGAAAGAAACCGAGAGAGAGAGAGAAAGAGTGAGAGGGCGAGAGTGAATGAAGAAGAGAAAAATTAACAACTAACTATGGAAAACATGCATTGGCCAAAGCTTTCAAAGATCCCAGCAGCTCGCTGATCGAGTGGCTACAAGAATGTTGTTTAGAATTTTATTTTATTTTTTTTATTCAAAAGAATTGGTAATACTAATAATAGGCTTAGAAAAGAATCGCAAAAAGGATCGAAATAAAAATAAATAAAAAATATTTTTATTTAAAAAAAAGAAAAGAAATGCGCACTCCGGCCGAGGCAGGCGCATGCTGTGAGAGCGCGACGGCAGAGGAAGCAGTCGAAGTCTCTGGATTTCTTTTCTTTTTTGCTATATTTCAAACTGCGAAATTATACATATATTACACTGCTAATATGCTCTCATAAAAAATTGTCTTCTACTTACAAAATGGATGCATTCCAAGAAACGAAAAATGGAATTAGGCAAAGTGCCAACCAACTATGTATCACCTGAGACGTCAAAATACGCTGCGGGACGTAGCAAGAGTGAATGCAAGGCTTTAGCGCGAAGCTCTCCGAGTGTTTTCTCGGCAAAGTATGCAGCGGACATTTCCTGAAGAGCGAAAGAAATTAAATGGCCATATTTTGGGCGAAAAATGAAATGACATTACAATCTTGTTGAATGAAGAAAAAATAAAACGGCTCTGACCATTGTAACAGAGAACATCCACATGACGACGGCAGCACTGAACTCGACTGCGGCGGCGCGTACAAGAATGGGCAAGTAGTCTTGCACCCAAAAGGCTCGGAAGAACAGAATCTCGGAGATGCTGATTGCCGGGTACTCGATACTGCGGATTACTCTGAAAAGAGATGGATAGAGAGAGCCAGAGAGAGATAGAGAGAGAGAGGGAATAGAAAGAGAGAGAGAGAGAGAAAGAAGCAGAAGAATAATCAAGAGTAACTAATTTCGAATACTGAATCTTTGATGATGTTCATTAAAAGCAACTCACGACACCAAAATCAACAGAGCGAGTCGAGTTTTGTTGTAGAACATGAGGGTCATAAGGCCGCCCTTCATGAAATCGGATGCTTCTTTCTTCTTAGAGGAATCATGCACTCCCTAGAGAATCACATATGTATATTATTAACAAATTATTTTTGTCGCGTTTCAAGAGGCAAAATTTCGGCAAGCTTCACTCGATTAATACTCGAATATGGAAAAGATTTTTGCCTCGCTTGAGTCGATCAACGGCGCGTGATCATCAGAGCCGTGCGACGTACGCGAGGACTGGCGCCGTGTCATCGAAATGCGCGCGATGCCAGAAAGCGGTCTAGGAAAAAAGGGCTACATACGTGGCAGAATGGTTAGCGTTCCAGACTCCCATTAGAACAGTTCCCCGCTCGCAATCGGCAAAAGGAACTAACGCTGGCGCTTCCTCCTCTTCGTCTTCATCTTCATCACTCTCCTCCTTGTCTTCCTCCTTGGCCAGTGTCTGCATCGCAACCATTCCAGCGAAGCGGCCGCCTTCGATCGAGCACAACTCGTCGTAGGCTGGAAATTAGACTCTTATTTCTTCTCTTTTTTTTGTTTTTTTTTTGTCACATTTTGGAATTTGGTACTCTTTCGTTAACTCATTAAAAAGTACTTGATGTCGAGAAGAACATAATAATAATGTATAAAATGAAAAAAAAATCATTAACTTCCACTCTCGACGACTCTTCCCTCGTGCATGACATAGAGGCGAGTTGCGTGGCGAATTGAAGCAAGGCGATGGGCGATCATCACTGTGGTGCGGCCGGCGGACGCGCGCAGGAGGGCCTCCTAGAGCGGTCACTCTTCCTTCTCTAATCTCTCTAACCGTTTCATCTCTTTCTCTCTATGTCTTTTAATCCCTCACTCTTTCTTCTCCTAACTTTCTCCCGCTCTATTTCTCTCTCTCTCTCCCCTTCGTCTCTTTTTCTTCTCCTATCTTTCTCCCGCTCTATTTCTCTCTCTCTCTCCCCCTCGTCTCTTTTTCTTCTCCTCTCTTTTTTCTCTCTCCTTCTCTATCACTATCCCTCTCTTTTTCTCTCTCTATGAATCCCACATCCCTCTCTTCCCCCTCTCTCTCTCTTTCTCTCTCTCTCTCTCTCTCTCTCTCTCATCCCGACCTGGACGACTCTTTCAGAGTGTGCATCCAATGCCGAAGTCGCCTCGTCCAGCAGCAGCATCCTCGGCTGCCCGGCAATGGCGCGTGCAATGGCGATCCGTTGCTTTTGCCCGCCCGACAGGGAGACGCCGCCTCCGGCAGAGCCGCCAAGCAGCGTCGAGTAGCCCTGAGTATTATTATTGCTTTGTTACTTTTACTTACCTGAGTTTTACTTTGTTTATTATTCATGACTGCATTCCATCAAAAAATTGTCTTTTAAAAAGTGTGACAGTGATTACACCTTCTCTAGTTGCATGATGAAATCGTGTGCATTGGCCGTCTTTGCACTGTCGACCACGTCCTCTTCGCTGATCCACTCTCGGCCGAGTCGAATGTTGTCGGCGATCGAGCCGTGGAAGAGCGACGGCTCTTGCGAGACGACGCCGATCAACTATAATGTTATAAAGTATTTATTTATTTATTTTTGAAATATAAAATTCCCGCCAATAGTCGAAAACTAAAATTGAATTTTCTCCTAAGAAGTTATTGAATTCCCTTGCCTTTCGAAGCTGGACAACGTCGAATTCTCTGATGTCAATTCCATCGAGCTCGATCTTCCCGGAAGTAATCTCGTAAAGGCGAGTGAGCAGGGCCACCTGAATTTAAAAAAATTAAAGGTGAAAAATTTTAGAGTAATATTTTAGAAATAGAAAATCCAATCCCGAAACAGATGTGGCTATCTCCTTAACTATCCCTCACTCCTTCCGTCCCTCCTTGACTCTCTCTTCATCTCTCTACCACTGTTACTCTCTCTCTCTCTCTCTTTTTCTCTCTCTGTACCCGAAGTGCACTTTTCACATCCACTCTCTCCCTCTGTCTCTCTCTCTTCCTCTCTCTCTCTTTCTCTAACCAAAGTGCTCTTTCCACTCTCTCTTTCCCTCACTCTCTCTCTCCCTCCCCCCTCTCTCTCTTGCTCTCTATCTAACCGAAGTGCTCTTTCCACATCCACTAGCCCCCACGAGTGCCACGGTCTCTCCCTCGTTGACATGCCAGCTGACTCCGTCGAGTGCCGCGCTTTTTCGGCCGGCATAGCCAAAGTGGACGTCCTGGAGAGAAGAAAGAAAAGTGTACGCTCTTGTTTCTTTAATTCCACTTTAGACATGAATAAATGATAACGAGAGAGAGAGAGAGAGTGACTGGCAAAAGAGAATAAGACCTTACCTCAAAACGAATATCAAATCGAGCCGTCGTCGGGTTTCTAGTTCCTGAAGTCGCCATCGTTGTTGGAATCTGCGATTTACAATTGAGAAGCCATTGAATAGGTCGTTAAGAAAAAGATAATGAATTTTTGTTCTTCTTCTAATTTATATATAAATTAAGTAATTAATAGAAAGTGCTAAAGAAAAGGTGATTCGACGGTGCATATGTAGATAATTTGAAAAAAAAATTTCAATTAAAAAAATAAAACTTTAAAAAATATAAAAAAAATTTACTCGATCGATCGTCTTGTAAATGAGTGCGCAAGAGACACGAGCCTTCAGAATGCACATCATGTGAGGCGATAAAGAGGCTGCAAAATTATTTTGTAGTTAAGGAATTTGTGATATAAATAATGTATGTATGTATATGTAAATAAATCTGAAATAAGAAAAAAAAATTATTAAAGAAGTAAATGATTCTACTCTAACCAATCACAAATGCAGACCAGACGTGCAGATTCACGACAACAATCACGGTTCCAGCGTCCTTGATGGCGCCCGAGTGGAAGAGAGTAATTCCGTACCTGCCGCGACGAAAAGTATGTACTTAGAATGAGCCAGTTCATTGAGAATGAAATCAATGAATGATAAGTAGTTCCGTTTAACACATGATATTTCAATTTTTTTATTCTATTTATTAGAAAAAAAATTCTAATTACTCGCCGCAAATGAAGAAGAAGGCGAAGAATGAAACAAAAATTAACGCCAGATGGAATATTCTAAATTCTATTTAAATAAAGACAATTTCTTTAAAAAGATTATTCTCGGTTTAAAGTACCGTATCAAAGAAATAAGAAATGTTCTAAAAATTCTAATAAATTAAAAATTCTATTAAAAAATTTTTTTTAAAGATTAGTCTCAGTCAGTTCGTCGCACTGACCACATGCCACCAATGAAGAACATGGCGAGGATGAAGCCGGAAGTGCCTTCGAACATGCCGGTGATAAACGCGCCCTTGATCAGCTGCCGTCTGCCGGCGGTCAGGAGCGATGAATACTTCTGTGCGAATACATATGTTGAAGAAGAGGATGAGAACATTCTTAATTACTTGAATTGTTATTAAAATCGTGTGTTGCTTAATGTATTGAGAGGAGGTGAGAGCGTGGGAGAGAGAAGGACAGAAATAGAGAGCGAAAGACGGTGATAGAGACCGAAACCAAGTGGACGCAGAAGTGAACCACAGCGAGTCTTCAATTTTTAGCTCAAAATCATTCTTGGGACTATGTATTTCTAGATAGACTAGAGAATTCAAGAAGCAAAAATTCAATTCGTCAATAGTGACTTGAACAATGCTCTGCTGCGCGTTGAGACTCGCGACCGTCTTGACATTGAGGATGGCCTCTTCGGAGACGGCGTTCGCATCCTCGAAGAGCTTCATCGACTTTGCTGTCGGCTTTGCGGAGAACTGCAAGAGTTGTGCATTATATAGTGTATCTTCTTAAAGTGGCACGAATCAAATTAAAAAAAAGGTGTAACTTTAATCCAGCTAATTTCCTTATACTGAGGAAAACAGACCAATAAATAAGTACATATGAATAAACCTGACTATTATAATATGAGAGTACTTTGAAAAAGGAAGAATGAATATTATAATACTTGAACTTTATAATACTTGAATTTAATATTCCATCTGCTCATAAAATTGACAAACCCTTGGCGCGGCGCCCATCATCATGGCGGCGACGGGCACCATGAGAATCATGGCGCACGAAAGTTTCGCCTGGACGAAGAAGCCGATTACGGTAGCCGCAACAGTCGTTGCGAGACCGCGCGCGATCAGGCCGACCTTGTCATTTAGCGCGTCCTTGATACGTTCAATGTTGCTGCAAATATAGTAAATAAACTATATTTTTTAATGAATAAGTTCATTGTTTATTTGAGAAACTAAACCCTAAAGGAAGATACAAATAGTCTACTTAAATAAAAATGATAAGTATTAGTAAGTTGATTGTATATTTAAAGGTAAGAAAGAAAATAAAACATAGGATCTAATAAGAATAGCTTAAAAACCAATTTAGCCTAATTATCCTAATTATGTTATAATTAGGCCTATTAACCTATTAAGCCGATTCGTAAGCGCGCCCGCCGCGTGCTTATCTTGCCACGCGGCATCCTGCATTAAGACGGCGTGCATAAACTCACGACGCAGATTCTCGATGATTCGAGCTGTCACCGTACGGAGCAGAAGAGACTGAACAATTTAGGATGGGTGCTATTCATGGTATTTCACAAGAACTTAAACAAATAACATCACATGCGTGTAGATTAATTATAATAAAAAAAAACCAACATCAATGAACGATATTATCAAGACGACGAAGATCATAACGAGGTAGAAATACATTAGATTAACAATCTTGTAGAAGAATTCATCATTCCCAACGGGCTGCAAAATGCCAAAAAATATATTTATTCCTTTTTATTTTAAAATATTACTCTCTAAAGAACATGAGTGTTTATAAATAACTATAAATTTGAAAAAAAAATTATAGTACAAGGACCAGGCTTGGCACCGACATCTTTAGTGCTGATATAAATATTTGTGAGCCTTCCGACGATCAGGAACATGGCCGGGAGCGAGGCGCCTTCAATCAACGCGAACGTGCATGCGATGAATAAGAAGACTTTGTCGCATTTACTCGTGAAACGAAACTAAAAGTTGTTTCTTGATTATCGATTAAATTATTTCCATTGTGATCAAATTAATATATGATTCCGCACGAACCAGATCAAGGTAAGAAACCGGCTTCGCCTCTAATTTATCATCTTCTATATCTCCCCTGAAATTAAAGATAAGAAAAATCATTTCCACATAACTTGCAACATTTTATTCTCTCTTCGCACCCCTCTATTTCACTTGAGCTCTCTTTCTGTCTAGATGCTTCTCACCCTCAAGTACACATCTCTCGTTCTCATAATCAGTCTCACTTCTCATTCACTCTCTATTGTTTGTTCTCTCATTCCAAAGCACAGAAAAGGTTTGTGCTTGCCTGCACAAAATGCGATTTAGCACCCGTTCGAATAGTGGCAGAGGAACTTCTTCGCCAGCTTCGGAAGACGTTTCATCGTCTTCTTTATCTACTAGCTCGTCTGCTAATTCTCTTTCCTCTAGTAGATTCGCGGTAGAAGAAGTTTCAGGCAGTAGCATTACGTAGTCTCCATTAGAATTATTCGCCTCAGGAGGTGGCTGGAAAAAAGGAGCATATACATATGTAAGAACAAACAAATAGAAAAAAATATCAACAAATAAACCTCTCCGTTATCGCCAATAAATGCGCCGTTTGTCGAAGCGGATGCTGAGTTCATTGTGACGGCTAAAATACTTTTGTAATCTAAATATGTATTACCTCAAATTAGAAAATAGAACAACTGTGGTCCTACTAAAAGCGGCATTACTATGTATATACAAGTTGTAATATTACCTTAAACTAAAAAAAATTGAATACATACGGTCCTACTTAAGACGATATTTGTATATACGACAGTGAAATGTGCAGCTAAATAGTCTTAGAATGCATTGCACAATGAGCTGCAAACGTTGAAGCGAGAGACATCCATGTGAAGGGGAGCACTCCTCGTTGTTGTCTCGTCATTCTCTCTTTCTTTTCGCGTACTCTCTCGCCGTCGCGCAATCTCGTCTCTCTCAACCGCACACCCTCTCGTCTCTTCTTGCGCTCTTCTGGCTGGGTAGGAGTGGGGTAGACGTGAGACCAATTGAACATTGAGAGTGTGTGCTTGGGCACGCACAATCAGACGATAAGAGCTAGAGCGGAAATTCCTTGCACAATACACTTGCGTGGTGGTAGTAAAAGTTAGAATAGTCAGAGATGGTTTAAGAGCTCTTTTCTTGGTAATTTTTCCAATAAATTTAATTATAGCATGCTAAATACATATTTACATAATCATTCCTGATCATTGTGAAAGTTTGTTTTCGAAAAGTACTTAAAAATAATACTTAAAGAACGTAGTAATAGAAACTGTTGGCTTCCGGAAGGCGTTTAATAATGGAGCATTGTTTCGCAATGGATTGCGAAATAATGCGATGACGATCAGCTAGAGCGGGAATTCCTAGCACAACAACTTGTGCGTATTTTTTCTTGTTAATTTTCCAAATAATTATTATCACATAATGCTAAATAAATGTTCAGGCTTTCATGGTCACAGTGATTGTTTTTTTTTTGCGAAAGTTACTTAATAATATTTTAAGAACATAGAATTTTAGCAGAAAAAAAAACATTTTTTTGGTAATATAAGTTCTTGGAAAGCGGTCTTTGATGGCGCCTTATATAGCATAGATTGCGTTATTTCCGGTAAGAGTTCTTTTATGGCATCATCATTATGTAACAGAGCCATGATCTGGGAAAGACCTAATCGGAAGATTAAGCGAACAAAGAACGGAAATAGACAGTCATTAAAACGGACATGTCGCGACATGGAAAGAAAGACTTTGGCAGCGGGGCCTAGAGCTAATCAGAAAAGGTGGTGCAGTGATATGATTGTGCGGGGCTTGTCGAAAAGGCAATGGAAACAGATAGTAAAAAATTTTTACTCGAATGGAGCTGGAGAAGGAAGGACACCCATGTTTCTCAATAACTTTTATCCGCAGGTTCATGTTCTGGATAGATATTAGTAACTGCATATAACAGCGTTGGAAAAGCTATTTCTCCGTATCATTTGACCTAGCAATTTTTTGTTGAAAATGAAAATTTTGTATTATGTGCTCACCACTAATCATTATGATAAAAGAATGATTTAATTTTGAAACGGGACAAAATGCAACAATGTGAGATTCAATATAAGTAACAGTGAACTATGTATATGTATGTATCAACAACTGAAGCCCGTCTTTTTGGAGTCGTCTCTTCCATAAAGCAGATCAATTAACGGAAATCAACAACTAAAAACGGAAATTATGTTATGTCAGCGAACTTTTCGAGATTGAACCTCACGATCAGCAAATGTCACATAAGATGCTACATATAACATGGTAGAATAAAGAAAGAAGTAGGCGAATAAAAATTTGGAGAAAAACAATAAGAAGAATTTCGATCTAAGTGAGCGACTGCTGTGCCGCGAGTGCGGCGTACTTTCCGCGTCGCCTCAGCAGCTCTTGATGGCTACCGCTTTCGACTATTCTACAAAAAAAATCATCATCTTAATTTTATATAAAAAAAAAGATTCGTCAATCTTCTATTGAGTTATTGAAAGGAAAAGACTATTGATAAAACAACTAACAAGAATGAAAAATGAAAGAATAATACATCCGCCCTAACCTGCCGTCCTCGATGTAGTGAATGGTGCGGACGTTCTCGATGGAAGCGAGTCGATGCGCGATGGTAATTGTGGTGCGGCCGACGGACGAGGACTCGAGGGCACGACGGACCGACTAGGAGAGTAGGTTGCTAATCTCTATTTCCTTACCATTTTCTTCTTCCACTCTCCTCTCTCTATCTGGCATTCTATCTTTCTTACTTTCATCCTCCCCTCACAACCTCTCTCCTTCCTCTCACACATACATTTCAGTCCCCAAGCTCCCTATGTTCCCACCCTCCCTTTAGTCATATTAAAAATCCGCGCTTCCCACTCTCCCTCCACATATCACATATTTCAAATCCGCCTTCCCCACCTGCTCGGCCGTGGCGTCGAGTGCGGCGGTTGCCTCGTCGAGCAGCAGCACCTTTGGCTGCCGGACGAGGGCGCGAGCAATGGCGATCCGCTGGCGCTGTCCGCCAGAAAGAAGGCGGCCAGAATCACCGATCGAGGTGTCATATCCCTGAAAATGGCAAAGTTGGATCATGTTGTGAAGTATTTTTTTTTATATAGTTTATATATATATCTTTTGTATGTTGGTGTTATAATGACCACTACAGAAGAAACGAAAGAGTTTAGCGAGAGAAAAAAGCAACCTCAGGCAGTGCCTCGATGAAGCCGGCGGCGGCGGCTGCCTTGGCGGCTTCTCTGATCTGCTCGTCGCTCACTTCGCCCTCCACTCCGAGGCGAATGTTGTCCGCGATGCTGCCGCGGAACAGCACCGGCTCCTGGCCGACCTGGTGAGATATTAAGCAGATTTAAGGTACATAGTACATAGTTTTTTTTTATAACAGATAGGGATTTGCTCTGAGAAGTTAAGCTTAAGAAAGCATACATTTAAAACAAGAAGAATTTTAATTTACGGAAATGTCGGGAACTGAATGCACGAAGAATAATCGCAAAGAAAGATTAACCAGTGAAAGCGAATTGCGAAGATGATGCAGTGAGAGGGTGCCGAGAAGGTAATCGTCGAGAGTCTGAGGAATACAGCGAAACATTTCGAATATGATAGATAATAGAGAATAAGAATAATGGTGTAAATAAACGAACACTGTCTATTTTATTTACCAGCAATTAAAGTTATTTTTAGAATAACTTACAAGTTCAATGGAGTCAAAAGTCGTAAAATTATTTAGGAATAATCAAAAATATCAACCAGAGCCAAAAGTCAAAATAAACCACTAACAATGGCGCCGTGCTGCTGATCGTAAAATCGTTCGAGAAGCGAGACGATCGTACTCTTGCCGCCGCCTCAATAGCATCCATTCTTTTGTTTCTTTTTTATTACTATTCATAAACGTGACTTTTTCTAGTTATTTTGCCTTCTAAGAATAAGAAAACGATAAAATTTATCATAAAAAAATTCCAAAATAATCATACCTGACGGCCCGACTAGCGCGATGGTCTCCTTGGGCGCGACGTCGAGAGTGAGCTTGCGCGCGGCCGGCCGCGTCGGGCGCGTCGGATAGCGGAAGGTCACGCGGCGCAGCGAGACGGCGCCTTTGATTCTCTACGAAACAAAGAGCAACTTTCTCAGTTCTTTTTTTTCTGATTGCATTGCTCATCCCTGGCAATTTGCCGCTCTCTCATTACAATAAGAAAAATAAAATGATTGAGTAAAATGGTAATTGTTTTTGCATTAATGCCGGGTAAAGCTAAATAAAAAAGCCGAGCAACGAACAATAAAGCAGACATTATTCAAAATGAATCTGAATTGGTGCGACTCACCGGCTTGGCGCCCTCGTGAATGTCGGGGTCGCTCGGATTGATGAGCGCGAACATCTTCTGCGCCGGCCGCCGCGCCTCCATGATGTCACTGAGGGACTCGGAGACGCCCATCACGGCGTAGCCGACAGATCCAAGGCTCACCTGTGATATTATTCTATTCTTCTACAACTATTAGTCCTTTTTTGTTCCTTTATTATTCTATTACTTGTCCTTTCTGTTCCCTTATTCTTCTATCGCTGAAAAAACTAGCCCTTTTCTGTTCTTTGAAATAAGAAAATATATATATTAAAAAAAGGTTTATTTGTATAGACTAACCTCGGACAAGTAGACAGCGTCCACTTTAAAGTAGCCATAGTAGACGAGTCGCACGCCCACCATCGTTCCAGCGCACTGAATAGTAAATTGGCGAGTTTTATGAGATGCAAAAACAGCATTCGATAAGCGACTTATGTAGGTAAAATGATGTTAAATAAAGCGAAGTAAAAGACTAAGCTCGAAAAACGTGAGGCTCACCTTAATTGCCCAGATGAACGCTTCCGAAAAGGCGTGAATCAGCGAGAGCGCAATGTTCTTCTGCAACAGCAAAAGCAATTTTAATCAATACACTAAAAATAAGTCTGCAACGAAAAATAAAGGAAATCGAATAGAATAAAGGAATGAAATATTAGTAATGTTATGGAAATAAAGAGTAAACAAAAAGCGACAATGAACAAAACTTACCCGTGTTCGCTGTTTGTCCGCGAGCTTTTGCATGTGCTCGAAGCGGCTCGTGAAGAAGTCTTCGACCGCGAGCAGCTGGATCGTGCGGACATTCTCGAACATCTCGAGGCCGAGCTGGAAAGGATGTATTTTTAAACGTAAAGATGATTATCCACTAACATACTAATCTAGTAACCTAAAAAAAACAATTAAAAAAATTAATTCATCTCGAGGCCCAGCTGGCAATGTGCATATTGAGATATGAACCACGGCAATATGAAAAAGCTTGTTGTTTTCAAATAGTTAATATATACATTTTTTAAAGATATTTGTTTATACGCCAAAACTGATTATAACTGAATGTCCTAAATTGAGGAAATATTTGAATTATTAATTAAACGAGCGAAATAATAAGACTATTCCTGACCTCGCCCGTCTGGTCGACCTCATCGAGCTGATCATTCGCATCGCGGAGCAGGCGGCCGAAACATTCAAAGGCGAAGAACATAATCAGCGAGCACACCAGACTCGTCACGGCATTCGGCCAGCAGAAGTAGACAAGGACGCCCTGGAGAATAGAGAGCTTCAGAGAGAGAGAGAGAGAGAGAGAGAGAGAGAGAGAGAGAAGAGAGAGAGAGAAAGAGAGAGAGAGAGAGAGAGAGAGAGAAAGAGAGAGAGAGAGAAAGAGAGAGAGAGAGAGAAAAGAGTTACGCAAAGAAAGAGAGAGAGAGACAGAGGCAGAGACTAAGAGAAAAATAAATATGACGAAATTTTATCTTAATTCGATATCATGGTCAAATAATACAGAACATCCCAGCATGAAAATCTTGAAGCTAAATGCGTAGTAGAAATCGAGCTCAAACTTATTACTATCTCCTAAAGATAAAGTAGAAGGACGAACCAGGCAGAGAAAGGCCTCGCCAAAGCTGTCGAAAATGGCAGCGGCTCGCTGATCGATTGGCTAAAATTTAAGCCTTTTTTCATCTTCTTATTTTATGAACACAAAAAGCTGTTTTTTTATAGTGGCTAAACTTGTTATTCATTCATTCTAAAAACCCGGTTGTGCTATGTATATTGCATTTTAGCGCTAAAGTGAGTAAAGAAATATACTATAAACAGTTTTTTTTTTCATTATGAAAAAAAAAACAAAAAAAAATATTTTTAACGCACCGCTGCCGCCGCAGGACCATGCTCGGACAACGCAACTGCAGAGGCAGCAGGCGAAGTCTCTGCCAATGAGTGGATGTGTAATTTCTTTTTTTTCTATTGATTTGCTTACACTAAGATATAGTTTTTTTTTAAATCTTGTAGGCTTATATAACGAAATCAAGTTAGAAAAAAAATAATCATAAATCGATTAAACCAAATTATAACACAAAAGAGGCGTCAAATTTTTCCGCGACTCTCACCAGTCTCGTCAAAGTAGGCCGCCGGTCGAAGGAGCAGCGAGCGCAAGGCTTTTGAGCGAAGCTCGCCGAGCGTCTTCTCAGAGACATAAGAAGCTGTCAATTCCTGAAGAGGAAATGATTTTTTACATCTTTTTTTTTGAAATAGTATTCTGTGTTATTTTCATTTTCGACCGATTTTGCGAAATGTTCTGTTGTAGAAACGAGAAAGAAAGAATGAATGAGTAGCGAGGAAGGAGGATTAGAGGAATAGTACACCGGGGCGGGAGATATGCGGGATTAAAGAGAGAGAGAGAGAGAGAGAGAGGGAGAGAGGGAGAGAGAGAGCGCGAGAGAGTGCCAGAGAGTGTGAGAAAGAGAGAAAAGGCGCACCATCGCGATAGCCATCGACCATGTAATGACGGCAGCCGTGAACTCGACGGCGGTAGCTCGAATGAGGATGGGGAAGTAGTCATCTTGGTAGAAGGCGCGGAAGAAGAGGATCTCCGAGATGTTGATTGCCGGATACTCGATACTGCGAATTAGCCTAGAAAAGGAGGGAGAGGTTGAAAGGAGGCTGAAGAGCGAGGCCAAGAGCGGGAGAGAGAGAGGGGAGAGAAAAAAGAATGAGAAGGCGAAAAAGTAGGGTTCTAAGAAAAGAGAGAAAGAGAGAGAAAGAGAAAACGAGAGGGAGAAAGAGAAAGAGAGAGAGAGAGAAAGAGAAAAAGAGAGAGAGGATAGGGACTAAAAATTTGCAGCAAAATTTCCTCTCACGAGATAAAGAGCAGCGCTAAGATGCGAGTCTTGTTGTAGAAGACGAGCGTCCAGATGCCGCCCTTCATGGCGGGATGTTCAGTTGAATACAGCTTCTTCTTGGTGGCGATGGCCTCGTCTACCTCTCCTGCTTCAATCAGCGGCGCATGCTCACCGGAGCCCTGCGAGGTTCTCGACGATTGACGCTGAGTCGACGAGATTCGCGACGCGCGAGGGAGTGGCCTGAAATTGGTGGGCGTATGTGGCCGATTGGTTAGAGGCTCGATCACTCAATCAAGCGCACCGAGTTCGAGTCCCTCTCAAGACGGAACTGACTTTGGCGCCTCTTCCTCGTCCGTGTCTTCGCTGCTCTCCTTCTTGTCTTCCTCCTTGGCCAGCGTCTGCATCGCAACCATGCCAGCGAAGCGGCCACCATCGATCGCGCACAGCTCTTCGTAGGCTGTAAAGGGTTTTGATCTTATTTTGTCAGATTCTTCGGTATTTGATACATTTTTATGCATATTTATAGTTTTTTTTAAATTTAAAAATGATAATAAAAAAATCCACTCACTTCCACTCTCGACGACTCTTCCCTCGTGCATGACATAAAGGCGAGTTGCGTGGCGAATTGAAGCCAGTCGATGGGCGATCATCACTGTGGTGCGGCCGGCGGAAGCACGAAGAAGAGCCTCCTCAAATGGGCTTGCTTGTTTCTCCCTTGTTCTCTCTCTCTCTCTCTCTCTCTCTCTCTCTCTCTCTCTCTCTCCCATACCTCTCTCTGTCTCTCTCTCTTCTTTCTTTCTAGCACTCTCTCTACTTTATCTTTATATCTCCCTACCTTTCACTGTTCCTCTCAGTATATCCTTTCTCTGTCTCTCTCTATCTCTCCTTCCTCCCTCTCACCATTCCTCTCTGTCTCTCCTTTCCCCTCATTCTCACCCTCTCTCGCTCTCTCCCTGTCTCTCTATGCCTTCCACGCCCTCCCTCCCTCCCCCTCTCTTCCTCTCTCTCTCTCTCTTCCTCCCTTCCTCCCTCTCTCGCTCTCTCCCCGATCTGGACGACTCTCTCGGAGTGCGCATCCAAAGCAGAAGCCGCCTCGCTCCCCCTCTCTCTCTCTCTCTCTCTCTCTCTCCCCAACCTGGACGACTCTCTCAGAGTGTGCATCCAATGCCGAAGTCGCCTCGTCCAGCAGCAGCATCCTCGGCTGCCCTGCAATGGCTCGTGCAATGGCGATCCGCTGCTTCTGCCCGCCCGAAAGGGAGACGCCGCCGCCGGCAGAGCCGCCAATTAGCGTTTCGTATCCCTGAATAGGATTGATTGATTGATTGATTGATTTATTTATTTCTAGTGTTACAGTATCCGTGATGATACATACCTTCTCGAGTTGCATGATGAAATCGTGTGCATTGGCCGTCTTTGCACTGTCGACCACGTCGTCTTCGCTGATCCACTCTCGGCCGAGTCGAATGTTGTCGGCGATCGAGCCGTGGAAGAGCGACGGCTCTTGCGAAACGACGCCGATCAGCTTAAATTGAGCTCTTATTTATTTTGAAATATTTATTTCAAAATTCTTGCCATCTCCTTCCATACGCGAGCATATAAGGCGATTTCAAAAAATGAATTTTGCATAACTAAAGACAAGAGAAAATTATTTTGTCTCGGAATTAGAATATTGTAATTCCGACGAAAGTAAAAATTGTCACGAAAGCGTTTGACAATTTTTCGCTTCGTAAGGAAGGGACAAACAGTGAAATATGGCAAATTCCGGCTAAATTGAAAAATGAAACTTTTTTTTTGCTGATGGTGAGATGAAAAATATGTATGTATGTATGTAGATAGATACATATGTATGCTTTTTTTCGTTGTAAACAAACTTGTTCGATTACCTTTCGCAGCTTGATGAAGTCGTACTCCCTGATGTCGATGCCGCCCAGCTCGATTCTTCCCGATGTGATCTCGTAGAGACGAGTGATCAGAGACACCTAAGTGATTTTATCTGATTAAATCTTATTTTTTTCGTTTCTTTTATATAACTCTCCATCCTCCTCCCTCCTTCTCTCTTTGTTCTCCCGCTTCCCTAACCGAAGTGCTCTTTCCACATCCACTCTATCTCTCTCTCTCTCTCTCTCTCTCTCTCTCCCCATCACTCTTTCTCTCTGTCTCTTTCTCTAACCGAAGTGCTCTTTCCACATCCACTCGCCCCCACCAATGCCACGGTCTCTCCCTCGTTGACATGCCAGCTGACTCCGTCGAGCGCGGCGCCCTTTCGGCCCGCGTAGCCAAAGTGGACGTCCTGGGGAAAGAACAATAAGAAATCCACTATAGCCTCCATATCAGCTTATGCACAAGCCGTGGCCGTAATCTTGAAAGACTTGTGTACAAAAGTTGACCAAATGTCTTTAAGAAACAAGATGAAAAACTGAGAAAAGAGAGTGCTTCAGTGATTCACGATCAAAATCAAAAGTAAATCGGAACTGACCTCGAAACGAATGTCAAAGCGAGCGGTCGACGGATTTCGCGTGCCAGAGCTCTCGGTGGTTGTTGGCACCTAGCCAATTAGCGATGAGATATATTTTTCGCTCATGAATTGGTCGTATAATTTTAAGTTACGCTATTACATAGCAACATCAAGAAAAGAAAAAAGAGTGAGCGTGAAAAAAAAAGAAAATTCAAGATATTAGGAAGAGATAGAAAAAATTAGTCAATAAAACTTAAACAAATAAATAAAGAAAATAAAATAAATAAATTGTACTCGATCGATTGTTCTGTAGATGAGCGCGCAAGAGACGCGAGCCTTCAGAATGCACATCATGTGAGGGGATAGAGAACCTGGCACAAGGAAGTCCTTTGTTTAATTTTTTTTAAAGAATAAGCAAGTCAATTAGTTTTTTATTTATTTTAAAGTTTTTATTTCAATTAATTTTTTAAAAGAATAAACTGCTCTAAATCAGCAAATTTGGGAATATTCAAAATGAAAAAAAAATGTCAGTCTCACCGATGACGTACGATGACCAAACGTGCAGATTCACGACAACAATCACCGTTCCCGCGTCCTTGATGGCGCCCGAGTGGAAGAGGATGGCACCGTACCTTTAGATCAAGTTATGTAACAGATTATATGTTTTAAAAATGTGATATGCAATCCAAGGAAGGAAGAAGATAAGGAAGAAGAGTATTTGTTTATATTTAAAAAAAAAATTAATAAAATAAAAATAATTAAAAGCAGTTTATTTTCAGGTTGAGTTACAGTAACAAATGTCAAATATAAATATTATTATTTAAAAGAGAAAAAAAACACGAATAAAATTTAGATTTAATTTCAGAAGTACAGTAAGAAATCGCCGCACTGACCACATGCCACCAATGAAGAACATGGCGATAATGAAGCCGGAGGCGCCGTCGAACATCCCGTTGATAAGCGCGCCCTTGAGCAGCTGCCGTCGGCCAGTGTTCAGGAGTGATGAATACTTCTGTGGAAAAAAATAACCGTTATACATACCTGGCAGCGGATTCATACTAATTCGAATTGTCCGTTTCTCCACTCTTTTTTTTTATAGAAAATAAAAGTTAGATGTGTGTAATAGAATAATTTTGAAAATTTCTTATGCTTAAATTATCCGTACCAAATTACTTTGTGAGGAATTTAATTAGTTTTAAAGTGGCCAAAAAGAAAGAGCAACCTCGACGATGCTTTGCTGCGCGTTGAGACTGGCGACCGTCTTGACGTTGAGGATGGCTTCCTCGGCGACGGCGTTCGCATCTTCGAAAAGCTCCATCGACTTGTTCGTCGGCTTTGCGGAGAACTGGAAGAGTAGGGATGTAGTATATATATATATATATATATATATATATATATATATATATATATATATATATATATATATATATATATATATATATTCTAACATCAATCAAGTCATAGTGGTTGATGTAAAATTAACTTAATAATAATTTTTTGGCTAAAAATAAATCCCCTAAATATTCGCCATATCAGCTTACCCTTGGCGCGGCGCCCATCATCATAGCAGCGAGTGGCACCATGAGAATCATGGCGCCCGACAGCTGCGCCTGGACGAAGAAGCCAATGATCGTAGCCGAAACTGTCGTGGCGAGACCGCGCGCGAGCAGGCCTATTTTATCGTTCAGCGCGTCCTTGATGCGTTCAATATTGCTGTAAATATACATAGATTTTTATTGATGGCTCTCAAAATAGATATTAGTAAGTTCACTGCTTATTTTGGAAAGAAAAAAACAACTTATTTTTAGAAGATTTATGGGTCAATTAAGCCCATTAAGCCTATTTAAGAGAGCCTCTCCGTATGCCTCCAGTAGGGCCTGCCCCAGATCCAGATGTTGGATTTCGAGAGCGAAAACGTTGTCGGACATGGCACTGGGCCCCAGTAACAAGATTTGACGGCAAAAATTTTTTTTCAAAAAATATACTTACGTGAACAGTTAAATGTATGGATAATTTGTGATCTGATGTATCTCACTTCAAAATCAATGTTTTTAAATTTTCTTTTTTTTATTGGCATCTCCGTTGAATTCTAAACAAAAACTCTGTTGATATATTTGATCAAATATTATATTTTCATATCGAAAAATTATTTTAAATATTTCAATTTGACCGTTGAATACCTTATACTCAAAACGTTTTGGGTACTATATCTCAAATTGTAGAGCGTTAAAAACTGTGTAACATGTCTTCTTTTCGTCTCATATATCCTTCCCTAGAGGCGTTAAAAATAGGCTCAAATAAGGGTACCTCGGCGACATCGGATTCAAGGAATGCGTGAAAAAAGGTTAAATAATTGTTTTAGCATAAAGTGAACCACTTCATTCAATTCAGCGCGTTTTTCTTGTCAGAAAAGTTATATATCAAAATTCACTAAACTATCGTTTTCCACGAAAAAACTCATTTTTCGACTTTGCTACCATGGACAGAAAATGACCTAAAACTATTCGAATCGTTATATCTTCGACAGATTCAAAGACTACAGAAGGTGAATAGTACTATTCTGTACGCGACAAAATTCTCTACAAAATACCTCATTTACATCTGGATAGGACGTCCCTACCAATGACTGTATCGATTTTCCCATGGCGGTCGCGTCAAAACTGACAAATCAGCATTTAACAACTTTTCGTGCAATCTTAGTGTTTCCTACTCATCCAATACACCATTCTGCTCCACGAAGCATCCTGAGGTCAGAACCGATGTTTATCTTGCAGATTTCTTGTGATAAAAGCCTGCAAAAGGGTTCGCACGCGCGCGGCTTCGAACCTGCGACCCATGACTTTCGACGTGCACACCAATTGGCTAAAATGGCGTTATAAAATTCATTTGTCGAGACTGCTTGAACCAATTTTAAAGTTTGAAATATGAATCGATAGCAATTTTTGCGCTCTATCGAAATAATAATATATGCCAAAAAATGTAAAATGATGGTAAGGTCAAATATGTGGCCAAAATATTCGAACCCAAAAAAGTAGATCAAAAAAGCTATTCATAATAACGTGATGTATGGGAAAGTTGTTCGTCTGAGCGCAAGCTATAGAATGGCATAAAAGATGTGGGGATAAGTTCAATTCGCGAGCAACAACAGTCGCGGAAATGTCCCCCCCAAAAAAATGACTTTTCAATGGACTCCAGGGCCCTTTTTTCGGTACTCTTATTAATAGAGAGGACATTCTTTATCAGTCACTATTATCTATTCGGCAGGAGTACCGAAAAAGGGCCCTGGAGTCCATTGAAAAGTCATTTTTTTGGGGGGGGACATTTCCGCGGCTGTTGTTGCTCGCGAATTGAACTTATCCCCAAATGTTTTATGCCATTCTATAGCTTGCGCTCAGACGAACAACTTTCCCATACATCACGTTATTATGAATAGCTTTTTTGATCTACTTTTTTGGGTTCGAATATTTTGGCCACATATTTGACCTTACCATCATTTTACATTTTTTGGCATATATTATTATGTCGATAGAGCGCAAAAATTGCTATCGATTGATAGTTCAAACTTTAAAATTGGTTCAAGCAGTCTCGAGAAATGAATTTTATAACGTCATTTTAGCCAATTGGTTGTGCACGTCGAAAGTCATGGGTCGCAGGTTCGAAGCCGCGCGCGTGCGAACCCTTTTGCAGGCTTTTACCACGGGAAATCTGCAAAATAAACATCGGTTCTGACCTCAGGATGCTTCGTGGAGCAGAATGGTGTATTGGATGAGTAGGAAACACTAAGATTGCACGAAAAGTTGTTAATGCTGATCTGTCAGTTTTGACGCGACCGCCATGGGAAAATCGATGCAGTCATTGGTAGGGACGTCCTATCCAGATGTAAATGAGGTATTTTGTAGAGAATTTTGTCGCGTACAGAATAGTACTATTCACCTTCTGTAGTCTTTGAATCTGTCGAAGATATAACGATTCGAATAGTTTTAGGTCATTTTCTGTCCATGGTAGCAAAATCGAAAAATGAGTTTTTTTCGTGGAAAACGATAGTTTAGTGAATTTTGATATATAACTTTTCTGACAAGAAAAACGCGCTGAATTGAATGAAGTGGTTCACTTTATGCTAAAACAATTATTTAACCTTTTTTCACGCATTCCTTGAATCCGATGTCGCCGAGGTATACTTATTTGAGCCTATTTTTAACCCCCCTAGGGAAGGATATATGAGACGAAAAGAAGATATGTTACACAGTTTTTAACGCTCTACAATTTGAGATATAGTACCCAAAACGTTTTGAGTATAAGGTATTCAACGGTCAAATTGAAATATTTAAAATTATTTTTCGATATGAAAATATAATATTTGATCAAATATATCAACAGAGTTTTTGTTTAGAATTCAACGGAGATGCCAATAAAAAAAAGAAAATTTAAAAATATTAATGTTAAAGAAAATTATGGCGAATTATACTTTTTCCTTACTTTTGAATGCCTAGACAAGGAAAATTTTTTTATAACAAAATTGATCTACTAATGTTCTTTAAAGTGCGCATGAGTACCCCTAATAAAATTTTGGATAACTGAATCGAAAATTTTGCGCCGGGGCAGGCCCCGGTTGAGGGCTGCTTGATCCTTACAGAGAGGCTCTCTTAACCCATTAAGTTTATTAAGCGTAGTAACCTATTAAGCCGATTCGTAAGCGCGCCCGCCGCGTGCTTGTCCTGCCACGCGGCATCTTGTATTAAGACAGCGTGCGTGAACTCACGACGCAGGTTCTCGATGATACGACCTGTGACCGTACGGAGCAGGAAAGACTGAACGCGAGAGTACTCCTCCTCTTATTGTATTGCTATTCAGTGACATCTAATATGAAAAAATTAAAAAAAAAAATTTTTCCCATATATTCCACGCTATCGGAGGATATATAAACGGTTGTCACAAACAAAATTGTGTGCACACCGTCAACTACTACTTAAAAACAGTCAATTATTAAGTTCATTTGTCAGCATTTGTTTCTTATAAGTATTTAAAAAAAATTCCGCTCACCTCTATGAATGAAATGACCAATACTACGAAGATCATGACGAGGTAGAAGTACATCAGGCTAACAATCTTGTAGAAGAATTCGTCATTGCCTACGGGCTGTAATAAGTAGCTTCAAAGTTGCAGGTTTTGCACTTTTTTGTGCTCACATCACGGAACTACTGATTGGGAAATATGCAAATGTAAATATACTTATATAATTACATATATCTCCGAAAAGGACAATAAGCCAAACAAAAAAAAACCAACGTCTTTCGTGCTAATGTAGATGTTCGTGAGGCGTCCGACCACCAGAAACATGGACGGGAGCGCGGCGCCTTCGATCATGGCGAGTGTGCATGCGATCAGTAAGAGCACTTTGTCGCGCCGACTCGTAAAACGGAACTGAGAAATGAGCGAGATGAGAAAAATTTTTTTGCCGCGTTCACTGTGGGGAACAAACAAATAACACTTATAAAGACTAAAAAAAAAGCTTCGTCATACCAGATCCAGATAAGAAGCTGGCTTCGTTTCCAACTTGTCCTCTTCGATGTCACCTCTGAAGGTAGTCATTTACTATATGTTATTCGTGAAGAGCTAACATTATTGCTCGTGAAAACTTCTTTCAAATACATTGACACTGGCATATCATTACTGTGTTCATACTATTTTGGCTCTTTCTTTTGCGAATACTCCTCCATTCTTTCCACCCTTATCCTCCTTTTCTTTCTCTCTTTCTCTTTCTGTATATAATTCACTACTTTTTTATCTTTCTTTGTCATTCTCTCTCTCTCTCTCTCTCTCTCTCTCTCTCTCTCTCTTCTTCTTCCAGAGTACACGACGAAAAAAAGAGTGTGCTCGCCTGCACAAAATGCGATTGAGAACGCGCTCGAAGAGCGGCAGCGGCACCTCCTCGCCTGCGTATGATTCGTCGTCACTTTCCTCGCCGACGTCGTCTGTCGAACGCTTCTCTTCCTCCTCCAGATTGTCGACCGATGTCTCCGGCACGGCGACGTAGCCACCATTCGAATTATTCGTATTATTCGGCTCAGGTACTGACTGCAAAAAAGAGCAGCAATATATCAAACACATATAACACTAAAAATTGCAATTGCCTTCTTTTCACCAACTGCTAATTATTTTTTATTAGCATAGTTCTAAAACAATTTCTTCATGAACTACAAATCACTCAGTTTTTTTTTGTAAAGTCTAGTAAACTAGTTAATCTAAAAATGTCAAAGCGTCGCTGGAACACAACAAACCTCGCCATTGTCGCCGATAAAGGCGCTGTTGTGCGAGGGCGCTGGCGAGTTCATTATTTTAGCGAACGCTGAAATGTTGGCGAGAATGGCGGGAAAAGAAAAGTTTTAAAAAAGTTTTGACTATTCCAAATCTAAGAGATAGGAATATATGAGAATTCTACTGGACGTCCATAGTATGCCGGTGGCTAAATACCTATTGTTAGTCTAAAAGTATTGCACAACGAGATGCAAGAGCTGCGTAGTATTCACGCACACATGTGAAGGGGAGACACGGGCCGCCTCCCGCAAGTGCTTTCGTTGTCTGACTGTCTCACATGTCTCCTCGGCTCGCGTACTCTCTCGCCTTCGCGCCGTCTCTCCTCCACCTGTCGCACACTCTCTCGCCTCCTCTTGTTGTCTTGCGGCGCCTAGAGACGAGTTCAAATGCTCAGTGTCCTGGCGAGTGTTTGTGATGCTGAGGCCAAAAGCATGGATGGAAAGGGCTTGAGCGAAACTTTAGATTTACATAAGTATATAGTACATTTGTATGTCACTTCTAGGTAGTATTACTAGGTATGACTTTTATATTGTAACAGTAAACTACTCATTTTCTGTACATTTTGCCACATCTCGAGATTCACATTCATTGACTTTTTGGAGAAACAAAAAAGTATTTGCGAGTCTTTCTCATGCTTCTCTTCTGAACATTTGACTTCCAAAGGTGTATATGTAGTTTGAGGGCAGCACAGAGAAAGCGGAGATGGAGAAAGGCCGACCCTTCACAATGTTGGGCAATTCTTTTAGTAGAGGACCATTTCAGCGAAGCCTTTTTTTATTGCTACCCCGCATACGGTTATTCACCGAGCCCATTGGAGCCCGGCTCGTAAGTCAAGGGCAAAATAGTAAAAGGAAGATCGCACAAGGGAGATCAAAAGAGCACGGGAAGGGATCAAAACACTAGAAATGAGAAGAAACGAGAAAGAGGAGGCGAAGGAGCGCATAGGAAATACAACGGGGAGTAGAGAGAGCAGACAGAGATTCGGGTTAGAGAAATAGAAGGCTAAAGATGTTTTCTGATAGACGAAAGAAGAGTCTGAGTTCAAGAGGATCCACTATTCACGTCATCCATGCACTGCACACAAACTACGTGCAGTTTTAAGCCTTTTCCTCTTCCGCCAAAATGGACAGCACTTTAAGATGTATTTGTCTGTAGAGAAACAAACTGAACAACTTTGGATAATTCTGAACGAAACGTACATTTTTATTTAATTTTTTTGGTTATTATAAAATTTAAGCGTCAACTTTATTATGGCAACCAACTGGCTGTGGCAATTGTTCCTTTATCGAAATGAGTTTGCAGATCAAATAAATCATATTGAGAAACAGGATGTCAAAAAGAGATGCAATTTTTTGAATTGGCACTTGCGAATGTGGAAAACGTCGTCCGTCGATTGAATGAGATATTCGATTGAATGAGATAAATAAATATTCATAATGACACAAAGTTCATCTCTCAGCCAAGTGCACCATAATGTGCAGCTAATAATACTTTTTTCCCCTGTTTCCCATTTCCCTCGTCATTTCTACTACATTCGCCAAGGAAGACAGGTTGATCCTCGCTTGCTTGTAAAAAAAATAATTTTTTTTCTTGATACATTTATAGCAAATGCTGTCAAGCACAGACGATGAGATATATTCTTATAATTAGTTTATGATTAATTGAAAGATCTATTCTATTAAGTTATATACCAAAAAGCGAACAAAATAAAATTAAAATATTATATTTAAAAAAAATATTTAAAAAAAATTTCTTGCAGATGCTTCCGGCTCCAGAGAGTGAAGGTGCGGATTTGAACTCCCACCTCATTCTTTCCCTTTGTGTTCCAACTGAACGAATTCATAAAAAACAATCTTCAATTTTTATACTCAATTACATATTTTTTATTTCTTATATTTTTTTTAAAGAACTATTTTCCTATCCCTCTCTTGCTGCCTTATATTCTCGCCCTCTATATTTCTCTCTCTCTCTCTGACTATCCTCTTCTTTCAGCGATCCCCGCCCCGTGTCTGGGTGTCCCGGGAGGACCGCCGACCTCTGCGGGAGGCGCCAAATCTGGCGTCGTGCCTCTGCCGCCCGCGATGCCGGCCCCCGTTGTGACGGGCATTCGCGGAGTCGGCGGCGGCGGCGTCCGTCCGCTCGGCTCGGACGACGTCGTCAATCTCACGTCCGAGGCTGCGTCCTCAAAGGTTTCTTGACCTTTCGTCGTCAAAAGACATTTCGTCACAAAGGATTCCTCCGCCGGAAATGGGCGGGAAGTTTAAATCTAAGAATGGCGGGAATACAAATATGGAATTAAAAGCCGCCTGCTTGCAGAGTAAGGCAGCTTCGAAGCGTAAGGAATCGATGAAGGCAGTTCATGGCAAGGGAAAGGGAACCAAGGGCAAGGGAAGCAAGGTCGGGGAAATTCGCATGTCACTCTCTCTTCCACTCTCTTTCTCACTCTGTCTTTCTCTCTCTTTCTCTCTCTCTCTCTTTCTCTCTCTCCCTCTCTCTCTCACTCTGTCTTTCTCTCTTGCTCTCTCTTTCTTTCTCTCTTGCTCTCTATTTCTCTCTTTCACTCTCTTTCTCTCTCTCTCGTTCTCTCTTTCTCTCTCTCTCTTGCTCTCACTCTCTCATTCCCTCAAATTGCAACTTTGAAATATGCGCAGTCGCCATGCCCATCGCCACTCGGCTCGGCTGAGGACGCCGCTGCGGCGAAGAAGCACAAGAGCAAGGGCAAGAGCCCAAAGAAGGCTGTCGTGAGCCGCCGGCGTAAGGATGGGGCCTTTTTTAAGGGAGCCAAAAACTCGCTTTTGAATTCCGGCCTTTTGCCTGACCGAAAGGCGAGATTGCGGCGTTCGTGATTTAGACAGACGCGATAACAGAGTCAAGAAAATATATTTTTTTTAATTATGGTTGATCTGCGTCCTTTTTTGGCATTATTAGAAGAAGAAAGTTGATACAAGCGATGAAAACAGAAATGATTATAGTCTAGTCAATTTTCTAAATATTGTTTTCCTAGAATTACATTTTCGGCAGCTGGTAAATGAAAGGACAAATGAATTGCGCAAATCGAATTACAGTGTGCCATCGTACTTGACCAAAGTGCCTTTTCCCCCTCTCAGAGGAGATGAAGATGGCCGCCAAAAAGCGGAAGCTGCTCATCGGCGCCGTCTGCGGCATGGCCTTATCGATCGTGTCAATTGGCGTCGGCGGCGGACTCATCTTTGGTATGGTAGCACACTATAAATCCCGTCCTAGGTACGGTAGCACTATAATTAAACTACAGTGGTATTCAAAAAAAAATTACAGTTGTACAAAAATATTCAAGTGAATTTTTGAAGCGAAAATGGATTCAAGTTTTTGTGCATTAATTTCCTCAAGATTAGAAATGTAAAAGAAATGTGTGATAATTTCAGCGTAGTGGTGATTGCCATCTCGTGTGCGCTGCTACTACAACTGCTTTCTAAACGAAGACAGACCATATCGAACTAGCCTCCTCACTTACGACTTCTTCATCTTCTCTACCTCCCTTAGTCCCTCTTTCTCTACCTCTCTATCTCTCTTTTCCACTCTCACACTGCCCGTCCCTCTTCATCCGATCGCCCTGAGACTTTCCACAAATAAAGCAAGGAGACATTATGTTCTTGTAATAGTTCTTGTTGTTGTCTTCTGATTATGACTACCAAATATATACTTATCGAAAATTTTGAAAGTAACACTTTCGAATCCCATTTCATTAACACAACGTACACATGTGCGACTTTTTCCCTTTATTATGAATCAATATTTTGAGTGTGGGCAAATCATCATATGTAATGGTGTATTAAATTATTATAAATACTGAAACTGTTTTTCTTGCATTTCACATCCAATTCAGACTTCTCTCTCTTTCTCTCTCTCTTTCTCTCTCTCTCTCTCTCTTTCTCTCTCGTTTGCATTCTTTTGTACCTGATCTTTTCCATCTTGTTAAATAAGTTTTTTCTTTCTTTCATCTTCTTCTATTTTGACTCCCACATCTCTCATCCTTTCGTAATTTCTTTGCAAACGTCTACCTCTCCTCAAACGTATTTCGTTCTCTCTCATTCCTCTCGCTGTCTCTCTCTCTCTCCTCTCGCTGTCTCTCTTTTTCTCTCTCTCTCTTCCTCTCCACTTCTATCTCGCTCTCTCTATGTCATCATGCCTTCTCCCAGTGACCGCTCGCCGAACCGCTTTCTTTTTGGAGGAAGGTAAATATCCCTTCTTGCCTCTCCTTCACCTCGAGATCCTTCCTTCCGTGTCTCCATTTCTGCATCGAAAACTCTCTCTTCCGCCCTCTCTCATTCTGCTCTCTCTCTCATTCTGGCCCTTTCTCTCTCTCATTCAGTTTATTCTCACTCTCTTTCTCTCTCTCTCTCTCTCGCTCTCTCTCCCCGCTCTCCTCTGAAGACTCTCTTCCTCTCCTCCAGCATTCGCCTTGTCTGTCATGCAACACCAACTCAAGAAGCGACAAGACTGTTCCTTATTTCTCTCTCTTTCTCTCTCTCTCTCTCTCTCTTTCACTTTCTCTTTCTCTCTCTCTCTCTTTCTTTCTATCATTTTCTCACTCATCTCCCTCTCTTTCTCATTCCTTCTCTCTTTCTCACTGTGTCTCTTCATTCCGCCCTCACTCTCGCTTGCTTCCTTCTTCGGCTAGACCAGATTGGAGAGCAAGGAGAGCCACACGTCCACTTCTTCGTAAATCGTAGACGGCCTGCCTGTGCGAGATCGAAACTTGTCTTCCGTCACCGAGGACGCGCTGTTCCTTTTCCGAATAAGATATTCAAATTATTTTTATTGGCGCCAATTTGATGATTTGATTTTTAGTTAGCAATTTACGTACATAAATAATATATATGCACATATATTTGTCTTTTTTTAAGGTTAATAATATCCATGAGCCACCACAAGCCGTCAATGTGTCTACGCATTGCGACACTTGGTGGTGATAAGGCAAGCTGCTTATGCGGTCTCCTTGATATTAAGGTAATCAATTTCTTTTCCTTTTTTTACAATCCAGTTTGTGACATATATGTTTTGGAAGATTCAAGTTTACGATCAGTTGGAATATCCAATCAATCAATCAATCAATCAACGCTTTATTTCAAAGCTTCATCGCTTCCTTATTCGCTGGAAAGAAACGAGGAATGAATCTTCACAGTAGACATTTATTTATTTTAACAGAGTATTAAATCACTTTCGTCAGCCTTCATCTCATCCTTTCAAATGGGATTTTTTCTTATTTTTCCAAATTATTTTGAAGCTCATAATACATAATAGAAAGGAAAAATTTGTCTTATTCTTTTATACGTGTTTAATTTGTCGCTTTTGCTAGAAAGCAGCCCTCTTCGCCGCCGGTTTCGTTGTGGCGCTCGGAAGTTCGATGGCGGCTTTCGCGATACCGCACGGATTTACGCTCAGAGTGGTGCACGCTTTTTCTCTCTCTTTCTCTCTTTCTCTTGTTCTCTCGTTCTCTCTCTTTTTCTCTTTCTCTCTTTCTCTTTTTTTCTCTTTCTCTCTTTCTCTCTTTCTCTCTTTCTTTTTTTCTCTTTTTCTATCTTTCTCTCTTTCTCGCTTTCTCTCTTTCTCTCTTTCTCTCTTTCTTTCTTTCTCTCTTTCTCTCTTTCTCTCGTTCTCTCTCTCTTTCTCTCTTTCACTCTTTCACTCTTTCTCTATTTCTCTCTTTCTTTTTCTCTCTCTACCTGAGCGTTCTTTCCTGTGTTGAAGAATATGAACTACAAACGTTTGCCTTCCTTCAGATTTTGTTTCTCCTCTTTGTATAATGTAGAACAGCAGAAACATTCTCGTGCTTTTCTTGCACCAAGCCCGAGGACTGCCGAAAAAAATTGAGTTCTCGTCATAGACGAAATAATCGTGCCATGTCATTCATCCAGATTAATCGTGACGTCATTAATAATCGTGACACGTCATTCATCCAGATTTCTCCGCTGCTCATGTTCGTTCTTCCGGGAGTGCTCGTCTTTGTCGGTGTTCACCGTCGTCGTCCTGCCTTCCTTGTGCCTTTCGTCATCGCCAATGTAAACGATCTTGCTCCATCTCTCTCTCACTCTCTTCCATTCTAGTCCTCCATGTTTGTCTGTCCTCCCCTCCCGTCCTCCAAACACTCTCGCCATCTCTCTCTCACTCTCTTCCATTCTAGTCCTCCATGTTTGTCTGTCCTCCCCTCCCGTCCTCCAAACACTCTCGCCATCTCTCTCTCTCTCTCTTTCAGTCATTCACTCTGCTCTGTCTCTCTCTGGTCACGGCCGCCTTCATCGTGGCCTTTCTCTCTCCGTCGTCTGCCGCTGGCGACACCGTGCGGCAGGTTTGGAAAGGAGACATGAATTGTTTTAGTGAAACAAAAATAAATAAAAAATCTGTTTATCTTCCAGAGTATCCCCGATGATGTCATCCACGAGCTGCTGCATCGCGGCTACACCGTCTACAAGAGTAATTATCTATAAGACTTTCCTTTCTATCCCTCCCTCTCTCCCTCTCTCTCTCTCCGTCTCTCTCTTTCTCTGTCTCTCTCTCTAGCCCTACGTCTATCTCCCTCCCTCTCTCTCTTTCCGTCCCTCTCTCTCTCTCGTCTCTCTCTCTCTCTCTCTCTTATTTCTTCCAGCCGTGGCGCTGACGAGCCTGGCATACAGTCTCTTCTTCTCTCTGCTGACTGCGACCGCTGCGTGCTTCCTAGCACTTTCCTACTCTGCCTATCGATCTCTTCTCGAGTTGGTGGCCAAAAACAAACAAAAGAAATTTCGATTCGAACACGAGAAATCATGAAATATATAGCAAGGAAACATATATCAATAAGGCAGAATAAAGTAATAAATAAATAAATTAATAAGTCAAATTTTTTATAATAAAAAGTTAGATCCAATTTTTCCTTCTTCAATTTCAGCGAAGTTTCGTGTGCCAAGAGCATCAAGCATGAGAGCGGCACCGATAATCCCAACTACGAGTCTGTTTGAGACGATTCCATTTGGTCACGCCCACCCGTCCAGCGTAGGCCACGCCCACCCGTCCAGCGTAGGCCACGCCCACCCGTCCAGCGTAGGCCACGCCCATCCGTCCACCTTTAGTCCACGCCCACCCGTCCCCGTATTGGGAACACACACTTTTCCGTAATACAAACGAGAATCATTGCTTCGAATAGGGTAAATAAATGTATTCGTATTCACTACAACTTTGTGCATTCAGTGTGAAAAATTGCCGCATTTACTTGAATGTACGAGTCCTTATCTAAAAGCCAATTAAAAGCCGATAAAGAGCATAACAGCCATAAAGCGTTGATTGATTGATTGATGATTGAAAGAACATAACTGAAATTTTCCTCACAAATGCTTTGTGGAGCAAAATTTTCTGTAAAATATAACATGCAAAATATATTTGTACATACATATGACACGATTTGCGAGAGAATCAAATGGAAGAGTCAAGCTGCCCGGGGAGCCGGCCAAAATCTGCCAGCTTGGATTTTGGTCAAGAGTTCCCTAGATGAGGAATCTATTGGACTTACTCAAGACATCAGAGAATGCACATTTGGCTTTCTATGAAGGTTCGAATTGTTGGGCTCGCCACGTTGGGAGGCGAGCTGGATGCACGTCTGACGTCACTGCGCTGCACGTTGTTGAGACATAGAAATTAAAATTAGCATTTTAATAGCCAAGATATTGCACAAAACAACGAAAAAAAAACCCGAAAATATCCAGCTTTGATTTTTTTTAAGTAGATTTTAAAGTTCATTTCGCATCCTCCGCATGACGGTTTAGCACATTCTTAACAATGACAGTCGCGCATAATCATTTAGGTTTGCGTTAAGACAATATCGAGTGTTGTATAAAACCGCATTGCAAATGTGCACTCACAGTTAGCTTACGGAAACGACATCGAGTGATACATAGCCTCTTTCTGCAAATATTTTATACCATCTATTTTCTCATTCAAAAATTCCCGAATAGCTTTGGGCACTTATCATTCTGAGCTCAATAAGCTTGCCCGTTGAGATGTCTACATGTAGCCACAATGTTGTCCTTGTTAAATTTTTTTGAAAGTTCAAATAATATTCCTGGCAGTAATTTTTTTTATGAGATTTGAAAATTTTTTTCAATAGTAAGCAAAAGTGAATGGAATTCCACTATTCCAATGTGCTGTGATACATATCACTCTCCAAAACATTCAGCCGTTTCTGTTTTTCTTTCCTCGACCGTTTGTTTGATCTTCAGAGATGACCATCGTGTTTCAAATTTCATTTGGCCAGTGATCCTCACGCAATGAATGGCTTTGATGTTGAACCTACTAAACTTTTCTCTATTCAAAGCTTTTTGCATCCACCACAAAACACACAACTTTGAACACTTGGTCTCGTTTGTCTGGGCGGCACCAGAGAGAGAGAGAGAGAGCATTGTGACACGAGAGACTGTGCGAGACGAGAGAGCGCGCCGGCGAGAGAGTACACGATGACAGGAGAGCACCGTGGCAAGAAGCAGAGATAGAGTGTGATGGAAAGGCTTGAGTCTCTCCCCTTTACGTGTTCTATGCGTACACGCATTTTCGAATGCATTGCGTAACTATTCGAAAATTATTTCGCTTCCCCTAACAGTGCACATCCTCGCATTTTCTCTCTCCATTCACATAAATCTTACTCTCAGCATTATTTAAATCTAGAAAAAAAAATTTTTAAAGCCATCAACGCAATGAGCTCTCCACCATGTTCTTCGTTGCACAAGGAAAACGACACCAGCGAGGTTTATTTGACGATTGTTTCCTTCATATGGAAAGAAAGTATTCTATCTTATTGGTCGCATTGTTCCACAAAAAAAATATTTTTTATTGCCTCTGTGTTGTCTTTCAGTCACTTTTGGACAAAAAAAAACGTTAGAGTAAGCCACGTACAGGAGAACCGTGCCGAGAGCATGGAGGATCGATTATTGGGAGATGAAGCGGAAAGAGGAGATGCAGAAACGTCTTCTGAGGCCGGCGAGGAGGAGGTGACACTTCCACTTTTCGAACTGCTACTCAACCGCATCCTCTGCAAGTAGGACAGTTCCTTTTTATGTTCTGAACGATGAGAGACGAGAGTAAGCAGAGTCAAAATGAAAGAGTAGCCGTTGCCAATACTCGAGCAAAGTACAAAATCGATAAAGCGTAATCTAAACTTTATTGATTTTTGAAATGAGTGCAAGGCATATTTCTAAATGTTCAGGAGTGATATTGAGGAGGAGAAGTTGGAATCGAAGCCAGCTTCCTACTTTGAGCTGGTATGTGCGCAAATTAACAATGCCCTTTGTTTTGATATACATACATACATATTTGATGTGCGAATTGTTTAAAATTAAATATTTAAAATAGAATTTAAAAAATTATATATATATTTAGTTCCGTTTCACGAGCAGACGAGACCGAGTGTTCTTGCTCATCGCATGCATTCTCGCATTGATTGAAGGCGCGTTACGGCCTGTCATTTTTCTAATTGTCGGAAAAATCTTGAACATCTACATCAGCACCAAAGATGTAAGTTCTTTCTTTTTCATTAGCCGAGAATGATCTTTTTTTTAAACTTGCTTAGAAATAACCAAAATGTTGATTGTTAATATTCATCATTGCAGCCTGTTGGAAATGATGATTTCTTTTACAAGATCGTTGAGCTGATGTATTTCAATCTCTCCATGATCTTTGTAATTTTCGTCATATCCTTCATAGAGGTTCGCCAATTTTTTTATTAGGAAAGCGCATTCCAATAGTCTAAGTGATATCAAAAGATATTTCGTAAGTTGCGAAGTGATATCAAAAGATATTTCGAAAACTGCGATGTATTGACAGAATAATAATTCACAAAAATAATTCAGTCATTTATACTTCGGAGTATTACATTCCGAATTATCGACAATTTGCGACGTGAGTTTCTGCACGCTGTTCTTCTGCAAGATGCTGCGTGGCACGACAAGCACGCGGCTGGCGCGCTTACTAATCAACTAAATAGGTCAAAAATTTTTTTAAGGAGGGTGATCACCCCGAAAAATATTAAATGCAGGTTCGAATTGCCGCGTCTGCCCTGTGATTCCTCACTCTCATTCTCGTTTTTTTTATTTTTTATTTTTTTATTTGTTTTTTTTTATTTTTTTTATTTATTTCGCAGGTCGCGCAAACCCGCAGCGTGAAAATAGTACGCGCGAATGAGAGCGCCAATTTGAAATATCACATAATTTTTGCGGTGATCGTCCTCCTTTAATCGAGTAGTTTATCTATTTTTATAGCATGCATACGTATCACCCATTTCTAGAGATTAATTTCAATTAGCTTTTTTTTATTTTGCTTTTCTTTCAGCAACATTGAACGCATCAAGGACGCGCTTGGCGATAAGGTCGGCGTGCTCGCGCGCAGTCTCGCAACGCTTGTTTCGGGTGCTGTAATCGGCGTCTTCCTCCACGCCAAGCTATCGGCAGCCATGGCCCTCATGGCGCCTCTGTCCGCTGTGATGATGGGAGTTGCTCCAAGGGTTCGTCTTAGGCTATTCTTCTTGTGATAAATCTTTCAATATTCCACGCGAAAACATCATTATTGGATGTATTAGGACGATCTTTCTTTCTTTAGTAATGAAATAAATGTTTTCCTGTCGCTCAAACTATATTTTAGATCCTGAACATTAATGATGTATTAAGCTAAAAATGCATCTTTCCTCGGTTCTTATTCCAGTTCGCGGCTAAGCCGACAAAGACGTCCATGACATTGTTCGAGGATGCAAATGCCGTCGCTGAAGAGGCAATTCTGAATCTCAAAACAGTCGCCAGTCTCAACGGGCAGCAGAGTATCATCGAGGTTTAAAGGAGGCCATAAGGGAAAAACTCCTAGCACGAAGTCCCTGACGGATTTGGGCGGAATGATAAAAAGAATGGAGTAAAGAATCAACAGAAATGGTGCTATTGCCCCTTGCCTCTCTCCCCAGGAACTTGTGGTTTGCACCACTGCCAGGTGAGCCTACGTGTTAAGAAAAACCCGGCCAATGTCGGTTGCGCGCACCATATGTATGCAATTCATTGGCATAACTCGGCTGGCCCCAGCGGCCACAGTGTTGCTCCGTAAAATGTTTTTTGAAAATGGCGGAAGAATAAAATATTTGGGAATTCAAAGTAGAAAACAGTGTTAATTTCCTCAGGGCATGACGGTTTTTGTGACTTCGGGACACTTGCAATCGCAGTTTCTACAACAACCCGACCAAATAAGGCGAAAAAACAAGACACTATTTATTCGCCTCGGACCTCCTTTAAAGGAGGTCCAAGGTGAATAAATAGTGTCTTGTTTTTTTCGCCTTATTTGATCGGGTTGTGCTAGAAACTTCGATTGCAAGTATCCCGAAGTCACAAAAACCTTAATGCCCTGAGGAAATTAACACTGTTTTCTACTTTGAATTCCCAAATATTTTATTTTCCCGCCATTTTCAAAAACTTTTAACAGAACAATGGGCGCTAGGTCGTTTGAGAACCGCCGGATGAGAACACCCCGGATGAGAACCTTGGCCGGTCTGATGAGAACCGACCGCGATGAGAACCAAGCCGATGAGAACCGACCGTAATGAGAACCAAGCAAATGAGAACCGACCGCAATGAGAACCAAGCAGATGAGAACCAAGCAAATGAGAATCAAGCAGATGAGAACCGACCGTGAAAAGAATCGCCCCGCTGAGATAGTATGTCCCGGATGAGATCTGAGCAGGAAATACCAATTTTAGCTTTCCCCCGGATGAGAACCGAGCGGGAAATATCGTTTCCGGGTATCAACCAGATGAGAACCGAGCGGGAAATTTCGTTTCCGGAAACGTACCGGATGAGAACCAAGCGGGAAAAGATATTTCGGATATGTCCCGGATGAGAACCAAGCGGGTAAAATTGTTTTCGGGTATGTCCCGGATGAGAACCGACCGGAAAAAGTCATTTCTGGGATTGTCCCGGATGAGAACCGAACGGAAAAAGTCATTTCTCGGATTGTCCCGGATGAGAACCAAGCGGGTAAAATTGTTTTCGGGTATGTCCCGGATGAGAACCGACCGGAAAAAGTCATTTCTTGGATTGTCCTGGATGAGTACCGAGCGGGTAAAGTTGTTTTCGGGTATGTCCTGGATGAGAACCGACCGGAAAAAGTCATTTCTGGGATTGTCCCGGATGAGAACCGTGCGGGAAAAGTCATTTCTGGGATTGTCCCGGACGAGAACCGAGCGGGAAATTCCTTTTTGCGTCAACTCGGATGAGAACCGAGCGGAAAAAAGTATTTTTTATGTATTCAACACATCATAACTGACGATGAGCACTAAAAAGTAGGTAAGTACAGTGGTATTCGAATGATAAGTTTTCTGCTAATATGCATATGCCATAATTATAGTTTTGTCACTTCAAGGAAATAAACGTATTTGCATAATTTATGATACAAAATTCAAAATAAAGAAAATTCTTTTCTCCGGGAATACAATACGAGCTGGATGCAGAGATGGCAAATCGCCCAAAAATTTTAAGACCGGCCCGGCCTGTCGGACCCAAGGTCTGGGCCGGCTCGGCCTGGACCATTTGAGGGCTCTAGATATTTGGGCCCATTTGATTTTCAAAAATTCTGGTAAAACAAAAGTACGATAAGTTACAATATATTCTTTATTCTCATACAAGATCTTACTTAATGGGATACAATTGCAATGGCTAATGGCCAATGCCAGACCACATTTTATGGACCTACCTCGGCAAGGCCCAGGGAAGTTGGGCGGGCATGCTCTGTACGGGTTACCAATAACCACACAATTCCTTTCCTATCCTTATCGTTATTTTCCGTACCTTTACTTTTATCCTGTCCATGCCATGCCCAAAACCTTTTATTGGATCCTTTATTTAGAAGCACCTCACCAATCCGAACAGTCAATCCAATCTCAAAGTCTCAGCACTCGCTGATGGGCGTGGTTAACAGACAGAGTGAGCGAGAGAGAGAGAGAGAGAGATAGGGACATCGGCTATAGACGCCGACACAGGCCCGTGCAAGAAACATAATAGGGCGCATCTGTAGGGTAATTCAAAAGTGATATGATTTATGATGTGAAAAGAATCAGCACGTTTTGTATTTCCAGAGAAAATAATTTTCTTATTTTGAATTTTGTATCATATTCTCATCCGCTCGATTCTCATCCGGGACAATCCCAGAAATGACTTTTCCCGCACGGTTCTCATCCGGGACAATCCCAGAAATGACTTTTTCCGGTCGGTTCTCATCCAGGACATACCCGAAAACAACTTTACCCGCTCGGTTCTCATCCGGGACAATCCGAGAAATGACTTTTTCCGGTCGGTTCTCATCCAGGACATACCCGAAAACAACTTTACCCGCTCGGTTCTCATCCGGGACAATCCTAGAAATGACTTTTTCCGCTCGGTTCTCATCCGGGACAATCCCAGAAATGACTTTTTCCGGTCGGTTCTCATCCGGGACATACCCGAAAACAATTTTACCCGCTTGGTTCTCATCCGGGACAATCCGAGAAATGACTTTTTCCGCTCGGTTCTCATCCGGGACAATCCCAGAAATGACTTTTTCCGGTCGGTTCTCATCCGGGACATACCCGAAAACAATTTTACCCGCTTGGTTCTCATCCGGGACAATCCGAGAAATGACTTTTTCCGCTCGGTTTTTATCCGGGACAATCCCAGAAATGACTTTTTCCGCTCGGTTCTCATCCGGGACATACCCGAAAACAACTTTACCCGCTTGGTTCTCATCCGGGACATATCCGAAATATCTTTTCCCGCTTGGTTCTCATCCGGTACGTTTCCGGAAACGAAATTTCCCGCTCAGTTCTCACCTGGTAGATACCCGGAAACGATATTTCCCGCTCGGTTCTCATCCGGGGGAAAGCTAAAATTGGTATTTCCTGCTCAGATTTCATCCGGGACATACCCTCTCAGCGGGGCGATTCTTTTCACGTCGGTTCTCATCTGCTTGGTTCTCATTTGCTTGGTTCTCATCTGCTTGGTTCTCATTGCGGTCGGTTCTCATTTGCTTGGTTCTCATTACGGTCGGTTCTCATTTGCTTGGTTCTCATTACGGTCGGTTCTCATCGGCTTGATTCTCATCGCGGTCGGTTCTCATCAGACCGGCCAAAGTTCTCATCCGGGGTGTTCTCATCCGGGGTGTTCTCATCCGGCGGTTCTCAAACGACCTAGCGCCGAACAAAGCTGTGGCCGCTGGGGCCAACCGAGTCATGCCCATGAATTGCATACATATGGTGCGCGCAACCGACATTGGCCGGGTTTTTCTTAACACGTAGGCTCACCTGGCAGTGGTGCAAACCACAAGTTCCTGGGGAGAGAGGCAAGGGACAGTAGCACCATTTCTGTTGATTCTTTACTCCGTTCTTTTTATCATTCCGTCCAAATCCGTCAGGGACTTCGTGGTAGGAGTTTTTCCCTTAAGGCCTCCTTTAATGTCTTTTTTAAAATTAAAACAAATTTAAATAAATTGGAGTTTATTTGACAAGGCATAAATTAAATATATATATATAAAGATCACTAAACTCAAAGTAATCTATTTGAATTGTCTTGAATATTCTGATCGTGTCGAAATCACACAATCAGGCAAAAAAGCGCGAATTCAAAACTGAATTTTTGGCTCCTTTAAGTTCCCCTCTTATCATCTAACAGTAGCATTCACTCCGATTCTAGAAGTACTCGTCAATTCTTCGCTCTGCTAAAAGGCATCTGCTAAAGGCCGCGCTGATCAATGGAATCTTCTACGGTGCTTCTGCCTTCATTGTTTCCATGTTTTTCCTCAGCGGCATGTGGTCAGCGAAGTTTGCTCAAACAGTGTTTTTTTTAAATTTAATTTATTTAAACATATTTTCTGGCTCTCTTTAATTCATTTGAACATGCTTATGCATATTTTACAAACATATTTTCAGATTTTTTTTGTATTCATTTAAACATGTCATTTGAACTCTCTTATCTTTCCCATATTTTTTTTCCTTTCTCTTAATAATATTTTGTTCTTCTGTCTTGCTCTCACTAGCATATAGTGATCATGTTACTGACGTCCTATTTGTTATTTGCCACCACGATTCCATTTCAATATGTTTCTCCCTCGGTGTGCAATAAACAATATCTTGGACAAGTTTCGAGGATACTCTTTATCTTAGGTATGGCATTAGCCTATTCCACTCGGGCGTTATAGAGGATGCCGGAATGGTGATTGTCGTCGTGAATCTGTGGGTTACTTCATCAGGTGTCATCGGTCAGAATTACTTTATTTTTCCTTTAATTAAGTTAAGTTAAGTTAATTAAGTTCATGCTCTCTACATGCTTATAGCCTATAGTTATTCTTTATGAATTGCATTTGCATTTATTTTCAAATTAACAAATTAAAAAATAATCTCCAAAATTTACTTATTAGGGTATTCTTATTAGCTTATTCTAGTATAATAAAAACAACAACATTATTAACAGGCTCTTTATCACCTCACATGATGTGCATTCTGAAAGCTCGCGTCTCGTGTGCACTCATCTACAGAACTATCGATCGAGTAAAAAATAGTACAATTACAACTTCTCTCCCATATTTAACGATGGCGTCCTTATATGACGACATGACATGTTGGAGAGAGAAAATATCCGTAACCCTTCAGGTTCCGATAACGATGACGACAAGTTCGGGCACACGAAATCCTGCGACAGCTGCGCGCTTTGACATTCGCTTTGAGGTACTTACTACTTACAAATGTGTGCTTATTTTGATGAAATATGCCGCGCGACCTTTGACGGCGCCATTAAAGAGACTCAGCCTGAAGTGATGCTAATCTTAAGGACGTCCACTTTGGCTACGCTGGCCGGAAGGACTCGGCACTCCACGGAGTCAGCTGGCATATCAACGAGGGAGAGACCGTGGCGCTAGTGGGGCCGAGTGGATGTGGAAAGAGCACTACGGTTAGAGAAAGAGAGAGAGAGAGAGGGAGAGAGAGAGAGAGGAGGGAGGGAGAGAGAAAGAGAGGAGAGGGAGAGAGAGGGAGAGAGCGAGAGAGGGGGAGAGAGAGATGAAGAGACAGAGGATGTGGAAAGAGTACATCGGTTATAGAGAGAGTGAGAGAGAGAGAGAGAGAGAGAAAGATAGAGAGAGGGAGAGAGAGAGAGAGGGAGAGGGAGATGGAGAGACAAAGGATGCGGAAAGAGCACATCGGTTATAGAGAGAGAGAAAAATGAGAGAGAGAGAAAGAGGGAGAGAGAGAGAGAGAGAGAGAGAGAGAGAGAGAGATGGAGAGACAGAGGATGTGGAAAGATCTCTTCGGTTATAGAGAGAGTGAGAGCGTGAAAGAGAGAGAAAGAGAGAGAGAAAGGAGAGATAGAAAAATAAAGAGTGAGACAAATAGAAACAGAGAGAAAGAGAGAGTCGATATGGAAAGGGCGCTTCAAATAAAGAAGTGGAGGGAAGAATAATAAAAATTGAGGTTTATACAAAGTCTTCTGCTAGTTGATCAGAATAAGCCCAAAAACAACTTTAGATGTCTCTGATCACTCGCCTCTACGAGACGACGTTAGGAATGATCGAGTTGGACGGCGTCGATATTAGAGAATACGACGTCGTAAAACTCCGAATGGTGAGTTGCTGCGAAAAATAGAAAAAAAAATCAGAAAAATATTAATTAAATGTTCAAATTGCACACAAGGAAAATAGAGAGCGGAATATTAGAGATATTGAATGGAATAGTCGCCTTTAAAACAAGAAAAGAGTAGTATGTATTATATTCAAATTTAAGAGAGCCTGTCTGAGATACTCGATCATTAGGGTGCAGGGAACAAAAATATTTTTTTATTTTAATTTCCTTTGCAGGGCTTATGTAGCATCATGAGAGCTTCCAAAAAAACTTTTTTTCAAAAAATATTTTGAAGGTATGACTACAGTATGCCTTGATTTACCGAAATATTCAATTGATCATAAAGTTCGTAAAAGCTAACCAAACTAAATTTTGAGAGTATCGTTAGATTCGTCATCTAAAAGCGCATAAAATTGTCTAAATAAGATTTTCATAAAAGTTTCATTATAAGGTCGAAATGAGTACTTATATTATCGGAATGCGCCATTTGAGTGCCAAGCCGTAGAGACTACGCGATGAGACCATATCCATTTGATAGAGCGTCATTTGTTACCCCTAGAAAACTGCCTCTCATGTGGATCCTCCTACGGGAACTTTACAATGTACGAGGGTGAACACCTCATAGAGTAATATCCCGCAGAACAAAAAAAAGGATATAAAATGCGTTTTTCTCGCTCTTTTCAGAAACCAAAGATACCATTGTGTTTATAATTTAGAAATGCATAAAAATGTCATACATAATTTGTTAATACGATTACATTCTCAATCACTTTTTCGGCAAAAACTGTATTTCTGGCCTGCTGGAGAGAGGTTAGTGCATGTAGTCAGAAAATAAAGAAAGACTACGACTAAATACGTATGTCACGTGAAAGCCCAGTCTTTTCTACGTGTAATATACTATCTTCCTGCCTAATTGTGCTATGGGAAAGTTCAAATATTTCTCCTTGAAACGCGCACTCTCAGTGCGGCTTGCCCAGAAAATCCCCTTTAACCTAGCTATCCGGCTTCATGCGCGATATTAGGGGCAGTTTTGTAAATTATCTCATTTCACATGTCCTATTATACAAAAAAACCACGTAGATGATTTTATATTAGCGAATCTTCGCTATTATTTTCGGCAGATATTCTTTTTGTCTTTTATGCAGGCGAGAGAAAAGTGCAAGTAGTCAGAAAATTATGAAAGACTACACCTAAACGAGCACTCTACGTGAAAGCCCAGTCTTTTCTACGTGTAATATACTATCTTCCTGCCGAATTGTGCTACGGGAAAGTTTCAATATATCCCCTTGAAGCGCGCACTCATAGTGCGCATCGCAGCTATTAGAAGCGCATGGGTCAAATGCGCAGCGATCGCTCTGCATCTATTCTCTGCGCTTTTGACCGCCACGCTTTGACAGCAGCGCTTTCTGACCGCTCCGCTTTTGTTATGCCCCAAAGAATTCTATACTAAAGAAGTATATTCTAGGCAAAAAAGACTGGGCTTTCATAGAGAATGCTCATTTAGGTGTAGTCTTCGATATTTTTCTGACTGCGGACAGTTGTTCTGTCGCTTGCGCGCAAAGGCAAAAAGAGTTTCTGCCGAAATTATTAGTGAAGATCCAAGAATTTAAAATAGTTACTTCATTTTAATTTGTGTATCAGGATATGCTGTATAAGATGTTATGTACCACATCAACCAATATCGCGCATGAAGCCGGATAGCTAGGTTAAAGGGGATTTTCTGGGCAAGCCGCACTGGGAGTGCGCGCTTCAAAGTGATATATTGAAACTTTCCTGTAGCACAATTCGGAAGTAAGATAGTATATTACACGTATAAAAGACTGGGCTTTCACGTGGCATACGAATTTAGTCGTAGTCTTTCTTTGTTTTCTGACATGATGCGCTAACCTCTCTCCAGCAGGCCAGAAATACAGTTTTTGCCGAAAAAGTGATTGAGAATGTAATCGTATTAACAAATTATGTATGACATTTTTATGCATTTCTAAATTATAAACACAATGGTATCTTTGGTTTCTGAAAAGAGCGAGAAAAACGCATTTTATAGCCTTTTTTGTTCTGCGGGTTATTACTCTATGAGGTGTTCACCCTCGTACATTGTAAAGTTCCCGTAGGAGGATCCACATGAGAGGCAGTGTTCTAGGGGTAACAAATGACGCTCTATCAAATGGATATGGTCTCATCGCGTAGTCTCTACGGCTTGGCACTCAAATGGCGCATTCCCATAATATAAGTGCTCATTTCGACCTTATAATGAAACTTTTATGAAAAACTTGTTTAGGCACTTTTATGCGCCTTTAGATGACGAATCTAACGTTACTTTCAAAATTTAGTTTGGTTAGCTTTTACGTATTTTATGATCAATTGAATATTTTCGATAAATCGAGGCATATTGTAGTTATACCTTCAAAATATTTTTTGAAAAAAAGTTTTTTTAGAAGCTCTCATGATGATACATAAGCCCTGCAAAGGAAATTAAAATCAAAAAATATTTTTGTTCCCTGCACCTTCTGCTATGACCATGGTCGAATATCTCAGACAGGCTCTCTTAAGCTGATCGGCGTCGTCTCGCAAGAGCCGTCGCTCTTCCACGGCTCGATCGCCGACAACATTCGACTCGGCCGAGAGTGGATCAGCGAAGAGGACGTGGTCGACAGTGCAAAGACGGCCAATGCACACGATTTCATCATGCAACTCGAGAAGGTATAATCACGGTTATGGTAGCACCGGAAATAAGTTTATTTGTGACTTTTCTTTTTTGTGAAAAAAGTGAGCTTTTTTTTTGCTATTTAAATATTTTCATCTTATTTTTTAAACGGATAATCTTCTAAAGGCATCTATTGTCAAGAGAGAGAGCTGCAACATAGCAGGGAAGGAGTATGTTTATATAACGTTATAGAAGAAATACAATAGTTGAGCATTTAGAAGGAAATTTTTGATGGAATGCAGTCATGAATAATAAACAAAGTAAAGCTCACTTAAATAAACATAACAATGTAATAATAATACTCAGGGCTACTCGACCCTGCTTTGCGGCTCTTCCGGAGGCGGCGTCTCCCTTTCGGGCGGGCAGAAGCAGCGGATCGCCATTGCACGAGCCATTGTCGGGCAGCCGAAGATACTGCTGCTGGACGAGGCGACTTCGGCATTGGATGCACACTCGGAGAGAGTCGTCCAGGTGGGGAGAGAGAGAGAGGAGGGAGAGAGAGAAAGAGAGAGAGAGAAAGAGAGAGAGAGAGAGATAGAGTGAGAGATGGAGAGGAGAAAAGGAAGAGAGAGGGGGGGGGGGGAAGGTATGGAAGGCAAAGAGTGAGAGGCAAAGCGAGAGAGGGAGAGAAAGAGGGGAAAGTAGAGAGAGAGAGAGAGAGGAATTGCTGAAGAGAGGAAGGAGAGAGAGGAGAAGAAAGCGTGAGAGGGAAGGGACAGAGAGAGAGAGAGAGAAAGAAAGAAAGAAAGAGAGAAAGAAAGAAAGAGAAAGGCGGTTAGAGAGAGAGAAGAAAAGGGAGATTGAAAAAAGAGCCGACCGTTTTAGGAGGCTCTTCTTCGTGCTTCCGCCGGCCGCACCACAGTGATGATCGCCCATCGACTGGCTTCAATTCGCCACGCAACTCGCCTCTATGTCATGCACGAGGGAAGAGTCGTCGAAAGTGCAAGTCGGTTTTTTTTTTTACATATTTATTTATTTACTTCATTCATGAGACAAGATTAACGGGAAACGATATGTAAAACATTTAAGAAAAAGTCCACAACCAAAATTGAAGATTGTAATGATTATAGTAATGAAATAAAGAGCTATTTCAAGCGTACGACGAGCTGTGCTCGATCGAGGGTGGCCGCTTCGCTGGAATGGTTGCGATGCAGACGCTGGCCAAGGAGGAAAAGGTAGAGAGCGAAGAGCACGACGACGAGGACGATGAGACACCACCAGTGTTAGTTGTTTTGCAGCCTTAGAGTGAATCGAACCCCGACCCTTTGTGCGAGCAAGAGCGCCGCTAACCAATCGTCCACCCCCATACGGTTAGGCCGCTCTCGAGTGCGGCACGAGTCTCGACGACTCGACGCCAATCTTCGCGCACTTCGCACGGCTCCGGCGATCATGAGCCACTCATCGAAGGAGCAGAGGTCTTTAAATGATATGATATTAGCAATACTAACTTAGAGATTACAATTCATCTTGAATTAAACGTAATTTACATACAGCCCTACCATCGTGGCTTGTCCAGGGGTGGCCGGGGCCTGAAAATATCCCGCCCCGGCCCCGGTCCCCAGGGTCGGCCACGGCCCCCTTGGGTTTCTCAAGGAGTTCATATTATACATAGTTAGATCGAGACGTAAGAACTTATGTACGTACATATGTATGTATTTCTGTAGGGAAGCGATTCAGCCAAGAAAGAATCCTTCGACTCCATGAAGGGCGGCATCATGACTCTCATGCTCTACAATAAGAGTCGATTCGCTGCGTTGATCTTCGTCTCGTGAGCGCCGATTAATCATTCGCATCTCACCTAACTCTTTATTCCAATTTTTGGCTCATTATATTTCACTATCACTCATTCTCGCAGGTTCAGCTCGATCTTTCTCTTTTTCGCATCTCTCTTTCTCTCTCTCTCTCTCTCCTTCTTTCTCTCGCTCTCTCTCTCTCCCTCTTTCTCTAATCCTCTTTCTCTCTCCCTCTTTCTCTCGCTCTCTCTCTCTCTCCCTCTTTCTCTCGCTCTCTCTCTCCCTCTTTTTCTCGCTCTCTCTCTCTCTCCCACTTTCTCTCGCTCTCTCCCTCCCTCTCTTTCCAGGATAATCCGCAGCATCGAATACCCGGCAACCAACGTCTCTGAGGTCCTCTTCTTCCGTGCCTTCTGGGTCGAGGACTACTTGCCCATCCTTTTACGCGCTGCTGCAATTGAAGTCAGCGCTGCCGTTCTCGCGTGGACGTTCGCTGTTGCGAAGGTAGACCTCTTCTTTCTCTCTCTTTCTCTCCTCTCTCTATCTCTCTCTTTCTCTCCTCTCTCTATCTCTCTCTCTCTCTCGCTCTCTCTGTCTCTCTCTGTCTCATTCGTTCTCGTCTCATCACCGCTCAGTTTCAACATCTTGCCATTTTATTATCAATAGACAATCTCTGTTCTAAATATATTTTTAAAAATATTTCTTTTGGCAGGAATTGACTGCCACGCATGTTTGCGAGAAAACGCTCGGAGAGCTTCGTGCTAAAGCACTCCGCTCACTTCTGCTCCGTCCCGCAGCCTACTTTGATATGGCCGGTTCGTTGTGTGCCACTAGACACATTCAATCGTTTTTTGGCACACTTTGGCTAGCTCTTTATTCTACTTTTAGTACTACAATCTTACGTTCTTCGGAAGAATATTATATCCTTGCAAATTGTCAATGAAGAAAAAAGTATGCAAAATATTTGTGTGTAATCTGGAAGTTCAACAACAACAACAAAGTTGGAGGAATATAAGAAATGATAAGTACACACAGCGCATATAGTTCAGAACTATTTGCTCGCTGCTTATAGCTCAGTTTGAGATAGCTTTCAGCGACTTCTCCCGCTGCATCAGCAGTCGCACTCTCACAGCATGCGACCGCCGCCGCAGGGGTCTTCTTCAATTGCCATTAGATTGATCTATGTATACATTTTAGTAATATAATTAATTAATCTAACATTAAATATTCATCCGAGTAGTTATAAAACTAATAATCTTTGAGCTACTCGACCAGAGAGCTGTTTCAATCTTCCAAAGCATCGGAAATGGCATCTTCTGTATGGTTCGGTTTGTTCAGTCGTACGTCTTTTCTAACATTTATTTGGTGATTAGCCAGAGTATTGCTTTTCATCTTGAACTCTATCTATCTCTCTTTTTTAAATTGCCACTTACTGTTTCTTGCTCGCTTTCTCATTTTCTCCCTCTTTCACTTTTCTCACTCTCTCTCTTTCACTTTTCTCTCTCTCTCTCACTTTTCTCACTCTCTCTCTCTCTCTCTCTCTTTCTCTATCACTCTCTCATTTTTCTCCTGACTCCAGGGTGTGCTCCTCTACTTCTGCTGGCCGAATGCGCTGACCAGTCTGGCCTGCTCCCTCGTGATGTTCATTGCCATGAACGGCTGTGGTAGTCTGCTCCGCACCGCAAATGAACGCCTCGAGAAGGTCGACAAGACGGCCGAGGTTTGAGAGGAATATTTTTTATATCTGTTGTATTTTTTTTTGTAAAACCAAACGCACGCCTCGTATTCGCTTGTACTTTTCTTTTACTTTTTTTACATCAATATATTCTCAAATAGATTTCCTAACAATGATTCGAACAATGATTTATTAGGAATCTATATGTATGTATGTATGTAGATACAACGGATTAAACATACATTTTAGTGCCTGCGTCAAATACACGACGATCACCGAAAAATATATAATGCAGGTTCGAATTGCCGCGTCTGCCCTGTGATTCCTCACTCTCATACTCGCATGCTATTTCGCAGGTAGCACATATCCCCTGCGTGAAAATAGCACGCGCGAATGAGAGTGCGAAGGGCAGCGGCAATTTTGAAATATCACATAATTTTTCACATGATTGTCCTTCTTGGCCCGATAAGCAAACACATTGGCCCGATAAGCGCGAATAAAAAAAAAAGTTTTTGTCCTTCTTTAAGGTGTAATCATGGATAATTAATTGATTGTTCCTAAACTTCTTTTCCAGCTCGGCCTCGAGATGTTCGAGAATGCCCGCACGATCTTTTATTATTTTTTATTCAATTATTAGATTAGTATATTAGTGGATTATTATTAACTTTTCCTAAAAATCGACTTTTTAATTAAAAAATTTTTTTTTAGGTTACTAGATTAGTATGTTAGTGGATAATCATCTTAGCGTTTAAAAATACACCTTTTCCAGCTCGGCCTCGAGATGTTCGAGAATGCCCGCACGATCTTTTATTATTTTTTATTCAATTATTAGATTAGTATATTAGTGGATTATTATTAACTTTTCCTAAAAATCGACTTTTTAATTAAAAAAAAATTTTTTAGGTTACTAGATTAGTATGTTAGTGGATAATCATCTTAGCGTTTAAAAATACACCCTTTCCAGCTCGGCCTCGAGATGTTCGAGAATGTCCGCACGATTCAGCTGCTCGCGGTCGCAGACTTCTTCACGAGCCGCTTCGAGCACATGCAAAAGCTTGCCGATCGACACAGAATTCGAGTAATTGTTCTGGAAATTTTTTTTTTTGATCTGTTGTTCACTTTTTAATGTAATCTAATCATGGTAACTACTTTGAATTTCGGACCAATTTCCTTTTTGAGTCATGAACGTACGATTAGGCTTCTTATCGTGATGGTTTTTTTTCTCTCTTTCTCTCAATTTCAGAAGAATATTGCGCTCTCGCTGATTCACGCAACGTCGCGGCCCTTCATATGGGCAATCAAGGTTGGCCAATTCGTAGACATTGTAGCACTCTACGATGTACCAACATGAACGTCTTGCACCATTTCATGTATTTAATTATTTCATGGTGTGTGTGTGCTTTTAGAGCATCAGAAATGAGTAAATATGCAATACTCTAAACTGGTTCAAAATTTTTTTGTGGCAGCATCAAACAAGCGAAATAGTAGCCTCAAACGTTTATATGTATGTATGTATCTGTTTTCTGATCACAACAAAACATGGGCAATATATTCAGTGCGCCGGAACGATGGTGGGGGTGCGCCTCATCTACTATGGTTACTTCAAGGTGGACGCTGTTTACTTGTCCGAGGTGAGCTTATTCATAATTACATATTATGTATGTATTGAGTATGTTCATCTAATCGTATAATATTCCTCATCTCATTACAAATATTAAAAAAAAATTAACGTTTACTTTTCAATAGATTCAATAGGATTTTAGTAATTTGATTTTTAAAAAAATGTTAAAATTACAGGTGAGCATCGGCTCCGTCGGCTACGCTGTGATGGGCGTCTCCGAGTCGCTGAGTGACATCATGGAGGCGCGGCGGCCGGCGCAGAAGATGTTCGCGCTCATCAATCCGAGCGACCCGGACATTCACGCGGGCGCCAAACCGGTGCGTCGCCAATTCACTCATTATTCTATGAATTACCTGTGCGTTGGATAGTTCGTTTCCGGCATATATATCAGAATAGTTATAGTTTTACTTCACTTTTTTCACAATTAGAGGGTGGCGAGAGCATAAACAAAACGAATGGATGAAAGTGAAAAAAAAATTGAATTTATTCCAGTGAATTTTCTTTCTTGTTTTATAGAGAATCAAAGGCGCCGTCTCGCTGCGCCGCGTGACCTTCCGCTATCCGACGCGTCCGACGCGGCCGGCCGCGCGCAAGCTCACACTCGACGTCGCGCCCAAGGAGACCATCGCGCTCGTCGGGCCGTCTGGTAATGTTTTTACTCTAGAATTTTTCTTCATTTATTTTTAGTGAAGTATTCATTTTCATGATGCTTTGGTTGCTTGGTATGATGGAAAAAGAAGAAATATTTTAGGAGGCGGCAAGAGTACGATCATTTCGCTGCTTGAACGCTTCTACGATCCACAGCATGGCGCCATTGTTAGTGCTGTAGCTGGCCTCTTTTGAATTCTTAGATTATAAAAAAATTCTTAATTTGTCCTCATCTCTGTAATATCTCTCTCTAATTTGCTTATTGTCAGATTCACTTACAAAACTGTATTTACATACATACATACATATTTCATTTGTCCCATATGAATTCCAATCAGTTAGAATTAATTTTCTTTTCCTTGAGACTCTTGACGACAGCCTTCTCGGCTCGCTGTCTCTGCATCATCTTCGCTCTTCACTGTCTCTGGTAGGGGTGTTTGTTTACGACTGATTCCTTCAATTTCGCTACCGGCAATACTTTTTTCTTACTACCTTTTTAGATGATGAATTGTATCACTGTGATGCATAAATTCAACATCAATGTAAATCAATGAAATAAATCTGAATATCTCTCCAGGTCGGCCAGGAATGTTAAGAAATGAAAAATGAATATCTCGCCAGGTCGGCCAGGAGCCGGTGCTCTTCCGCGGCAGCATCGCGGACAACATTCGCCTCGGAGTGGAGGGCGAAGTGAGCGACGAGCAGATCAGAGAAGCCGCCAAGGCAGCCGCCGCCGCCGGCTTCATCGAGGCACTCCCAGAGGTTGGCTTTTTAGCACTTCTCACTTTCAGTTAGGACTCCTTTCGTTTCCTCTCTGCTTGTACTTCCCTTTCTGTTTTCTATCTTCCGTAATCCCTTGAGCCTCTGGATATGTTTTTCATTTTAAATAGATACGTGAACTTTGCTAGAATCATCTACACTATTCTTTTGCTCCAAACATTTAATTATTTCAATCTTTTCTTGACAAAATACGACCTTTATGGAATCGGCCACTTTCAGGGCTACGACACTTCAATTGGAGAAGCCGGCCGTCTTCTTTCTGGCGGGCAGCGCCAGCGGATCGCCATTGCGCGCGCCCTCGTCCGGCAGCCAAAGGTGCTGCTGCTCGACGAGGCAACCGCCGCACTCGACGCCGCGGCCGAACAGGTGGGGGCACGCGACGGAGATGGAAAATGGAAAGCGCATTTGGCATATGTACAATAGGGAGAATCTTGTTAGAAAGAGAAGTGAGAGAGCGAAAGATTAGAAGAATAAAAAGCGACTCCAAGATGGTCCGCCGCGCCCTCGAGTCTTCCTCCGTCGGCCGCACCACAATCACCATCGCACATCGACTCGTTTCCATCGAGAACGTCCGCACCATTCACTACATCGAGGACGGCAGGTTAGGGCGTATTCATTGAATGTTGATTTATCCACTTTTTCATTTACCTATGTAATTTTCTCATCTTCTGCTATCGATTTGTAAGTAATCATTAAATATTAAAACCAAAGCCGACCACATGAAAAGAATACTACTTTAGGGCACTTTTTTGACTTTCTGAAATAAAGACGATGTTTTTTTTTAGAATAGTCGAAAGCGGCAGCCATCAAGAACTATTACGAAGACGTGGAAAGTACGCAGCACTCGCGGCGCAGCAATCGCTCGCTTAGGCTCATTGATTCTCATTTCATATTTAGATTATTTGGATTTATTAAAAATTTTGTTGTTTCGAACCAGAAATATCAGTTTCGTGAATATTTTCTGACTGTGAGCTTGAGCCTGGCAGGACAACCTGGAAGCTATTCATGCGACACATTTACGTTCATTTTGTTCTTGTTGTTTATTTTCGAGAAAAAAAAATTCATTTGTTAAATATATATATATTGATTCCATTGTTCCTTATATTGATTCTCACTTGGCCTGGTTGTTTTTGTTGTGCAAATAAACGATTCTTCTAAGGATGCTTGTTATCGTTTCTGATCATGCTTTCTCCTTTGCCACCCGTATTTCGGCTGATGCATGAAGGAGGACGCCACGCGAGCGAGAAAGACGGTTTCCCTAAAAGCGAGGGCGGACCGGGGAGGCGATCGCGAAGCGAAAAGCGTAGCCAATAGCCAAGCACAATGAACAGAAGAGCACAGCATTGCGAGCGAGCACCTCTCATTCCCCTATCCATGGCGAGAAGAGAAAAGCTGGCCGACCAGACACTGGCACCACTTGTAGTTACGCGGTATTCTTGTCACTTGAAGATTTTTAACGATGTATAATTAAATACATAAATAAACTAGTGCCATAGGTTTATCTTAGCTGTCAAAGTGTCAGTTTGCGCGCCGGGAGGATGTCATAAGGGCAAATTTTATCTCATTCCTTTTTTCTCTCACAGCCGGCCAAACACTAACAATCTTCTTGTCCCTTCTCATTTTGTTGCATTCTACTAATTCTGTCCCCTTATAATCAAGTTTACAAGTTTACAAGCTTATTCAGCAATCTGGGACTGTGTTCATGAACACTTTCATACAAGGTACTTTAGCCACTTTTACTGTTGTCCTTACATGTGCATACAGTCGTCATGCTTTCCTTACGTTATACCAGTATGGTATCCAAGAATATCCGCAATCGTGTGAAAATCAAATTTAGCAATATTCTATAGCTTTTTTTCTTGTTATTATGTCTCCTGGCATATTTCCCACGCCTCTCTGAAATGTCGCGGACAACAAAATGTCTTGGGTGCTTGTCTGTGTCGTCTAGTAAGAGTAATCGTGCAGCAGATGTTTTTACAATAGGATATTGCAGATGTTTTCTCTGGCTTGGAATCCATTGCGTACTAACAAGCGAAAGCGAGACCGTAAATCTCTCGCTTTCGCAGATGAACTCAGAGGCGATAACTATCACATTAAGGAAACGAACTATGCAGACGACACATTTTACAGAAAGATTGTGTTTTTCTTATAACTTAACGGATTTCATCGAGCTAATGTAGTATTTGGCACTTTATATTAATTTTTTTATGATTTTTTTGAATTCCAGTCCTTTTTTAATATTTTTAAATCTACATATAATATTCGTGCAATCAGTTTTAGACGGGCAATTTAGGAAATAATGCTTAAAGGAAGTATCCGACGAAAAAATAACTTCTTCTTCTATATTCCTATATGATCAAGTCTGGCCTAAAAGATCGATTAGAGCCAATCCCGCTTTACGAAAGTCATTATTTAGCCAGAAATTTGCATTTGTTTTTTGGAATACGGTAGAAAACGTCTCTGTCGATGCACCCGGTGTATGCTGAAATTCAAGCAAGCAATGCCAACGGGTGGTAAGAAGAGGCAGTCTCTCACCGTCTTGCCCAACTAGCACCCCATTTTCACCAAGGGATGAGAGATACAGACGTTAGAGAAAATCGAGACAATGAAAGAAGTCGAGAGAGGTTAGAAACACATGCGCTTTAAATTTGAAATTTTGTAGCGGGCGCTCAAAAAAGGCTCATCCAGTTGGGAGTTTAGCACAGTTTGAAACGTAATTTTATTAGATACGGTATTCTTTCGTCGGATACTTTCTTTAAAACAAAATAGCCATAATTAAAGAATTAATCTAAATGTTGACATAACAAAATACATACATATACATGCATGTAAGAAATTCATTCCTCCCGTTTTCTCCTTGATCCTGTGGGAATGTTTATATGCATAGGCATAATTCAAAAACGTCTACAATGTGTGGGGTTAAATCGACGCGAAAATAACTGCAAGAACTCACCTCGGAATGAAAATTGAGACAAAAACAACGACACTTTACCTTAGGACTTTGATATTGCGCTTATATAGTCTGATTTTGTGCAAATCCTTGCTATAAAAAAAACTACAAAAGCCTGCAGATACGTAAAATAGTAGAATTACAGCAAAACGTATAGCAAATGATTGACTCAAAGGGTTTATTGAACGTCTCGAGCGAACCGGCGGCATACGGCGTCAATATCTACGTTGGCCCAGTTGGCAGCGCGAACGCTCTGCTCGCCTTGTCGCTCACGCTCTCAGCCAACTCTGCCGTTCTCGCTGTTCTAACCATTCGTTTCGGAGGTATGCTCTGAACACAGCATGGAAGAATCTACCGCGTTTCAGCATTCTCCACGAAAATAAAGTAAAAAGTACGAATACTTTATATACTTTCTTCTTCTGTTTGAACACATTAAACTGCTAATTTCTTAGTTTGAGAAACCGTGGAAGTCAAAGTCAAAGATCGCCTCGGCTCTCTTCGACTGCTCCTCCAACATCCCGCTTTTGCTAACGTCTTTTTCTCATTTGTCTTCGCTTTCTCTAGGCCGGTTAGTAGTTTTTCGGCAAAAATTATGGACATGGAATTCATTAAACTAAAATTAGTCGCTTTTCGGCAATAATTATGGATATAAAAGTCATTAAACTGAAATCTTAATCTTAAAGGGGACTTCTAGCCGTGGAAAAAATTCCGAACTGCTGCGCAGAAAATCTCAGCATAAAAATAGTAGCTATAACTGTGCAAAAGCGGCAGAAATTTGAAATTTCGAGCAGTCTTTTCATTGATTACCCTTCGTTATGCAAAATGAGACGAAAATGAATGAATTTGACTTACTAATTGTCAGCTGATGCTCTCGGCGAGTTCCTTTGTGGCTATCTCAAAGGAAGATCTCTTACCGCATTAGCAAATGTTCTTGCATCTCTTCTTCTATGCGCTAGCCGGAGGTGTCATGCGGCCTACTGTGCATTTTGCGCACCGTTACACAGTATACACCTAAATTAACTAAAATGATATTCCGATGCACAATAATAATAATAATTATTATAATTATAATTAACAAATTTGATACGCAATTGAACTTAGAACTATTGTAAAAAAATCTTCAGAGCCCCAAAGTCTCCACGAATGAGAGGGCGAGCATTCTTGCCAGTATTGGTGGCACGAGAACTCTGCGCATCTGCATGTAATGCGCTCTTCTCCAGCGCGTGCATGGAAAGATTGACAAAAGACGGCTCAATGGCCATGGCTTTCACATATCTGGTGAGCACAGTGGTGGGAATGCCCAAAAAATATATTACCTGCGAATTTTGTCAGAACGAAAATATATGTTTTTTTCAATTTATTTCTTAAATACATGATTAAAGATTCATCTATTTACTGCTTGTGCACTCACTTGGCAGAACGGAGATACCGCACGACAAACACGTACTCTGGCTGCTGTCTCGTTGCTGCTGGCCATGCTGGTCGCCTCTCTGTTCACCTGAATCGGCTGCTCCGCGTACATCTCGCGATATCTCTCCGCTAATAAGGGTTCGAGGTCTGAGCGGACCAGACGGCTCCACTCAAGACTCACCATTATGACCGTCCTTCAGGTCTTGCTAGGCTAATAATTCAGGACTTGCTAAGCTAATAATCCAGGTCTTGCTAAGCTAATAATTCAGGTCTTGCTAAGCTAATAATTCAGGTCTTGCTAAGCTAATAATGCAGGTCTTGCTAAGCTAATAATTCAGGTCTTGCAAAGCTAATAATTTAGGTCTTGCTAAGCTATTAATTCAGGTCTTGCAAAGCTAATAATTCAGGTCTTGCTAAGCTAATAATTCAGGTCTTGCAAGGCAAATAATTCAGCCGCACGATTAATCTTACTCGAGGACATGGACAAATGTCTAAGACATGTCCAAGACATTTTCTGAGGTGCAGACAAATGTCCCGGACACTATGGAATAGTCCTATATTAATACACAGGTCTTCTATATGACACTCGTGTGTCTTTGAAATGTCTCAGACACTTTTGGAAAAATATTTTGTCCTGGACATCGAGAATGTCCGGGACAATGTCCAGGACATCCTCTGGAGACGAGAGAGTGTGCAATTTGAAGAGAGGCGAATGTCATTTCTTGTCTCCGAGACAAAAGTTATGACTTTGTCTTATTGAACGCGCAATCGTTCTGCTTATGCTTACTGTAGCAACCGCTTTTGGCGCGAGAAGCGGCTTTCAAAAAGTATATTTCTTTTACTGCATTTTTTATTACTTTAATTTACTATAATTCTTTGAATTATTATCGAGTGTTTTTCATTATTCTTATAGATGTGTTCCGCCCATTTAACCGGCGAGCAGAAGAAGCTGCTGCTACAGGAGATTATGAAGAGGAAACATATACTGGTTGAGAACAATCGGACTCGGCAGCCTGAAGCAACTGGCGCACGCAGACAGGCCTGGGCGGATATTCGACTCTACGCCCAGATCAAATTTGAGTAAGTGTTTTGTAAAGATTATATGTGCCTAAAACGGGCAAAATCTCTAATGCATTTAGCTTTTTCTTGTTTTATGTATGCACCCTTAATTTGATTTGCACGATTTGTGAATTATTTAGTTAAATTTCAGTCGCGAGGTAACTGACGCTCAGTTGAAAAAGATGCTGAGCAGGGCCACGGCGGATGCCAGAGCAGCAACAGCGAGGCGGGCAAGGTTGGGTATCATTTGCAGTTGAAACATTCTTGTTGCAGAGCTGTGTTGAGTGATTTTAATGGCTAGCTTTTAAATTTAAAAAAATGAAATCCGTCTTGCAATCTACGCTATTAACTGTTTGAAGACAAATGTCTAGCTGTTTTCTTCCAATATTAAAGTACAATTCGAATAAATGTATAGAATCTGCATATCTTGCAGTGAAATCTATTTATCATTGGCATTCCGCAACAACTTTGTTTGATGTTTTCTTCACATAAACCCTGTTTTGTGTTACAGGTATGCGGGAACGACGGGCGGAGGCGTTGACTTCGATGAAGAAGAAGATTTGGACGACATGGAAGCTCTGGATGATGATGCCACTTCAACGATGATGGAAGATTACTACGGCGAAACCCCGGCGTACGTAAGAATCAAAGATGGCGCCGAAACACAAGTTGGGAGGGTTAGAATTTGTTTGTAACTTTATGTAAAACTTTTTTTCGTTGGGAATATTTTTTAAAGTTTAAATGTTTTCTTTCGGGCATTGGGAGCATGTCATTCCCGTATTTACTTTTTATTTTCAATGTGTTAAAAATGATATCACTTTGAAGTACGGATTTAAGAAGAGGTCGCCGCCATCCGTCTTAGACGAGGATAACGCGGATGAGGCATCAAGTGTCCGCGCCCCGCGACTCCCTGCTAGGAAGTCATCTATTGGAGAGGAACAGGCAGCATCGAGCTTCCGCGCCCCGCGACTCCCTGCAAGGAAGCCATCTTTTGGAGAGGAAAGGATCGAGCTTCCGCGCCCCCGAATTCTCGCTAGGAACGAAAGATTCCTGGCAGGACAGGTTCTTTTGAAACATATCAATAAGGATGTTATGGAGGACATAGCAGGCATGAATGGAACGAGAGGCCATGGTTGGAGTAAGTCGAATTCTCGTAGAGAGAATTCGGAACCGCGCCTTCAACACTCCAAGCGCCTAATCTACGAGGACACGAACTCGCTTGTGCACGTTATTGAAGTCACATTCTTGAGGGGTGTTTGGTCTGCGGAGAGGGGTGACAATATGAGCACCATTGGAAAACCCCTTGTCTCCCAAGATCACATATCCGGGAGGTATTGTGCCCTGAGAGATCGCACTTCCTAGTTCCGAAAATCTTAAAATGAAGCTATCGTGGCATGATCCTGGCCACGTACAGTTGGCATAAATAATTCTACCATAAGCATCGACAACGAGAAGGGCATTAATGGCGGTGTACCCCTTGCGGCATCGAAATTGCCATGGCGCGAGAGTGGGTGAGGCGATGGGAATCAGGGTCCCATCCACGATGCCAATCACATCTCAAATAATTTGTTATAAATTTCATAATTTGACTCATTTTAAAATAATTTTTAATACTCATTTAATTCTGTAAAGAGATATCTTTTAAATAATTTACAAAAAAAATGCTTTTTTTTCTTTCATTTAAAAACATTTGACTTGTAAATTGGCAGCGTTTTGAGAACGCTTTGGCTGATTGTCGGCAGAAAGCGATGGAGTAGACTGGAAACCGAAACCAGTCAGGCGAAATCGCCTCAAGTCCTGTGATGAGGCGCCAGAGGCAGTTTCTGACGGTAGATTCGCAACATCCAATGACGTCGGCGAGAACGATCAATGGAGCGTTGCTGAGCAGATATCGCAGACCAATGAGCACCTGATTCATTCATTCTTCATACCAAACACTTTCATAACATTTCTGGTAGTTAACTTGATGAGACGGCGAAATTGTCCAGTTCCTGATCATGTATTGGTTGAGCCATCGAGAGAGAAGCCGCTTCAGAAAGATGGCATCCATTGTGCTAAATCGATGTCGCCGAACAAAGAGATCCTCATTCGGCCGGCACAGCTCAATGAAGTTTCTTCGGGCATACAGCAGATTCGGACGCCGTTGTTGGCTCCCGAAGTTCAAGACGTAACTCGACATTCTCAGACGAAAATTAAATACACTTGACATGAAAAAAGGAGTAATCTATTTAAAAATATGAAAGTTTGGCCTCCTCCCTTCGCTTTCATTTTGGAAAATTTGTCCCTGACATGTCTACAAATTGTCTCTGAAATGTCTTGGACAATAAAATGTCCTGGACATGTCAGAGACGCTTGTCTGTGTCCTCGAGGGAGATTAATCGTGCGGCAGGTCTTGCTAAGCTAATAATTCAGTCAACTTTCCAGGTGGCAAAAATTTAATTCAAAAAAACCTGTGGTGTGTAAAAGTTGACCAAATCCGAATTTATTGAAGATATATTTAGGAAAATCTTAATCTTTATATGTTTTTTATATTGCCAGATGGCAGTGTCCTTCGTGACTCTTCACCTTCCAATCATCCTTTCCTTCCTCGCTCCGCTAATCAACTTCAAATTCAAATTATGGTGGTTCCTACAGTACGCTACGCTCCTTCCGTCGCCTACCATAATTCCCGTTTGGATTCCCACTCTCTCAGAGGCTCGCTCAACAACAAACGTAGGAAGAAGCAGCCATGGCCGCCGCCATGGCCATCTGTGCTGCTGACGAGGGGCCGGCCGAAGAAGATCCCACCATCTCGAACGCCTTCATCTGGTCATGCATTCTGAACACTGCTGGGTTCTTGTCAGACGCGACCAGGAGGGCATTGCGGCCTTTCAAGTCATCCATGATCGAGTACCAGGCATCCCTGTCGCCTTCCCCCACCAGCTCCATCTTGTTCATAATGCCGATGTTAAAATCGAGCTGGGCCTGCTGCGACAGGCCAGACACTCGAGGCGACACATGGACTGGTGGGCGAGAAGACGACTGAGCGCCATGCGACTTGAACATCTTCTGGAGCTGCTTGAGCTGCTTGTCGGAGAAGGCAGCCTCCTGATGGGGGGGGGGGGGCTCGGGGGAATGTGAACGGGAACGCTCCTGACGCCGATCCTCCTCCGGATGGTCACCGTCACCCGCTTCTGCCATGATGAAACTCCACTGCGCTAGAGACACCAAACCGTCTCTCACGGACACACTGTCGTAGAATGACGCAATCCCCTCTCTCTCCCCCTTTTCTCCTCCCCGTGACCCCGTGACCCTAACCGCAACGCGACCACGCTCGCCTCTGAGAGAGAGCGTACCTCCAAACGCCCAATTCCAATCGCTCTTTCCTCTTCTCTTCGCCTGGTCATCCCTGGCCGACCCAATCATCGTCGTCTTCTTTATTAAGGTTCTTTAATTATTTTTTTTTATTTCTTGATCTTATTTTTAATCTTAATTGTATGAACGTATCCATACTTCATTGACGGAATCAATTATATGTATATCGATCTCTTAAGGATGTTCGATCTCGACTTTTCTTTTACTTCTCTCGTCCCAAAGGACAGAATAGCAATCAAACTTCAGCGATATCTACTTTTTGAGGATATGTACGTGCCGTCGTTTTTCTTCGTTATCAAACCTATTTTGTTCTGCTCCAACAATTCAGAACATTTTTTAAGTCAATTCTCCTTAAAGGAACAGTTCCCTGAATTGAACGCGAATCTATTCTAGAAACATCTAGAAAGTTTGAGAACCATTTTTTCTACTTGTTGCAAAGTTAAAAGCAATGCAAAATTTTTTTTACTGTAGCTGTTAGCCACCGTCCTGCTTCACACGCTCTCTAATCAGAAGAAAGGCCGAATATTTGTGATCGTGCATTCAAAATGGTCCTAATGTACTAATGTAGAATCAATCAGTGCATAGTTCCTTTAATTTTTTAACCTTATGCGTATGCACTATAATAAATCCATAAATAAATAAACTAATCAACGAATCAATTGAATACAAGGGCTGCGTTTTCCAGCAGCAGTTTAATGGTGTCTTAACTGCTGGCTAGGCAGGAGGAAACAGGAACTCAACCGCGCACTAGGCTGGAGACAACTCAAAGTGACTGGATAAAGCCAAGAACAACCAATGATGGTTGTTTTGGCTCTCTCGAACAATGAAAAAGCCACTAGGCATAAAATAGAAACAATGACTACAAAATATGGGAGACCACACAATGGAATGAATGGGCGCAGGGCGCTAGAATGGTCTGTGAGAATCTCTTCTTTCGCTGAGGACATTAAAATTTATGCAAATTTCGAGTCGAACAGCTTAAAATGGCAGGCAAAAGTGCAATGCACTCCACCTAGGCAAATTTAATCCACGATAATCGTAATATGTGTCTCACAGCTCTCTTTCGGCGAACAAATAGAGTACTTATAGGTGTAGATCTACGAATCGAGTTTCTTCTCTCTTCTGTACTCTTGCATCTAAGTCACCGGATCTGTATCTTCTCTGTTATACAGATTACGTCATTCCTGTCATTGATTTTGCCTCCATTATTTGGTCTCCGCATCAAGTTGGTCGTATTCGCAAACTAGAGAGGATTCAACATATCTTCACACACTTGTTTTTTTTTGTTTAAGAATTTCACTCTGTAATCTGCATAGTTTGCTACTCTGTAAATAAAAATAGGCTAACTGGCAGGATTGTGGAAGGACTGCCGGCCACTCCACCAATTAGCCTTCCAAATGCACGCAGGAAGGCTAACTGGCAGGATTGTTTCGTTAGGTGCACTAGGTACTATTTGAAAATTTAACAACGCACCTTCTCATCCATCTGCACTTTAATTTGTAAACTTCACTTGCATTGTGCACAACAATGAAACACACTTTATATCCGCCATTTTCTGATTTTTCGATTGCAGCTTAAAAGACTTATTTGTAAAAAGATTCATAGTCTAAAAGTGAATATAAGTCTACAGGACGGTTCAAAATAAGAGTATACACAGAAAGTAAGCCTTAGAAATGGCATAAAACGAACGGGAAAACGATTAAGCAAGCATTTGTGAATGACGATCATTCGCAAAGCAATCAAGTCAATATTGCGCGGAAAGGAGTAGAGGATCATCAGAAGTATATCCTCGATCAGTGGCAGTGACCGATCGGTTGCTTATTCTCTCCACATCCGAGAAGGCGTTCCTCTCCCCGTCTGTCTCTCCTCCTCCTGCTCCCCCTGGCATAGAAGTCGCTGCATCCTCCCCTGCATCTTCACCGCTCACTGCGGCACCTTCAGATGTAAAATAGACGTTAGAACACTGAAAGCAGCCGTCCGGGGACGACACCTGAGCGGGTCTCTCCAGCTACTTTAATTGTTCTCAGCAGGTACTATGCATTTTAGCGGGCATTTTATGATATTTTTCTTTACAAGATGCTACAACATATTGAAAGGAATTATATGACTAGAAAATTTACGAGAAAAAAAAAATATTTACAACATAAACAAACAGTTAACACACCCGAAGCTTCGAGTAGAGCGAAGAGCACCACGCTGTGCTCCCGCTTGTGAACATTCGCTGCATTCTGTCGAAGGAGGTCGTGGAGACCGAAGGAGATTTTGACGAGAGAGTATGTAGAGGGCGGAGGGTGGCAGACGCTGCTACATAATAACAAGATCATCATCAATATAAGAGTCATTAGTATTGATGAGACAGCCTTCCTTTATATCACTAATCAATATCATTTAAATGTGTTTGAAAGCTAGCCAATAGAATAGCGAGTGATTGGATGATATCATCAGCAACTGAGTCGCGTTCTCTCAAGAATACGATTGGATGACAAAGTTAGTTCAACTGAATGGCAAAGAAGAAAAAAGGAACCTGAATAGATTCCGGTTGGCGACCTGAGCATGCCAACGACAACCCTCTCCACGATGAAGGCTCGGGAACAACGCCGTCCACTTGCCATGATCCTACAATTAGAAAAATCCTACAATTTTTCCCCTAACCTGGGTGATTCCTTCGCATCGATGCCGTACTCGGTCTTGATTTCCTCGCCGAAATGATCACGAATGACAGCATCGATCCAAAGTCCGCCAATGCCCATGTCGAAGGCGGCGAGCATCTAAATTGTCCCCAGCTACAGTAGACAAAAGGAGCAACCATATTCTTCTTACCCTAAACTTGCCCTTCTTAAAACAAGAAACAATAATAAAATGCATATGCTGGTAAAATTTCGAAAAAATATCCTTCTTCCTATCCTTTCTACACTGATTATGGTACCGGAAACTAGTCCTTCTTTTAAAGCAGCAAAAATAAAAACATCATTTGACTGGAAGGGTGACTAACAGAGACGACGCAGTCTAAGGCCTTCTTGACTTCCGGAACGTTCGTCTCGATGATGGTGCGCAGCTTGGTAAGGAGAGCAGCTTGAATTTGCTCCGGATTGAAGACTTCCTCTCGTTCCATGTATAACACCTGACGAAGCATAAAGGGGATCACAAGATTTATTTCAATATAGTCACTTTTTCAACTGACTTATTTCTAGTCCGAAACGGGAAAGAGTCGCTGCGCACTGCGAGAGAGACGTGGAGTTCCTTCATTGAACTTCTCCCGCTAAATTAAAGTACGAACCTGAGCCGGATGGTAACAAGATGGGGTGCGAAGAGGTGTTCGAGGTGCTGATTAGCAGCAAGGCGTAGCGCCGCTCGGAACGAAACGGCGTGCTTGCTCGCAATTCGCATCTAGCACTTAATAAGCACATAATTATGCGAAAATGGCAACTGCAAAAGAACCAGAACTTCAAGAAACCACTCTATCAAAAAATAAATCACAACAACCGCCAAACTTGTCCCAACTTGTTCGCTAGGTGCAATTTCAGAATTAGGCATTTTCGAAATTCCTGTCAGTTAGCCTTCCAAATCATGTTGGTTAGCCTTCCAACAGGAACTCCTGCCAATTACCCTTCCACTTTTTACAATCCTTCCAGTTAGCCTTCTTCGGTGTGCAAAACCCTTCCAGTTAGCCTTCTTGCTGGCAAATCCTGACAGTTAGCGTCGCATTTCTCTATTTGCATTTTTCGTTCATCGATTATGCTCTACTCCGTCTCAGTTCCCGCTAGCCATTCGAGTTGTATCATACATATATTATAATTGCCACATCATCTTTGAAAGTAAAATCATTGAAGGAATCCATTTCTAGCTTGCCACTTTTGGAATTGTGCTCCAGATCAGGCTAGGCAATCAACAGTAAAATAAAGCATACAATAGTACTCTGAGTCAGTCAATATAGTATGTATGTACATATCTCCGAACATGTGCATGTAGGCACTTCAATCATCTCTTTCCTCTCCAGCAGCAGGTTCTCGCGTCGCCCAAATGTGTCTGTCTGCAGCGATATTAACAAAAATCTATGGAGCCTTTCCACCTCCATGGGGACTTCGTTTGTTGGCGGGGGAGTCAACTAGAAACACAGGTTTATCTTCCGGAACCGCAGCAACACTCAAAAAGCAATCATAACAAAAAGACCCTCAACTGCTGGCTAGGTAGGAGGAAGCCGGAACAGGGGTGGGCGGCCCGGGCCAGGCCCGCGGGCAGCCTGCGGCCCGACCCGGCCCGGCCCGGCCCGCTGATGATTTTTACGGCCCGGCTTGGGCCCGGGCCTAATATAAATTAGCGGGCCTGGCCCGGGCCGGCCCGAATGGTAGAAGGCCCGGCCCGAGCCCGGCCTTATCGAACGCGGGCCCGGCCCGCATCTGAAGCAGGAACGCAACCGCTCGCTAGGCGGAAGACAACTCATACAGACTGGAGAATGCCAAGAACAACCAATGATGGCATATGCTACGTGGCATAATGGACAATGAAAAGCCATTAGGCATAACATAGAAACAAAGACTACACAATATGGGACACTGTACAATGGAATTACAAGGGGACAACAGAGCAAAAAAAAAAATATCTTTCAAAAATCTCTTATTTTCACCTCGCATGCAATCTCTAGCATAATTCAAACTGCAACCGCCTTTCGCTATTCGGTCCATTCATCGATCTTCGACCAGCCTGTGAGAATCTCTTCTTTAAATTTTATGCAAATTTCGAGTCGTACAGCTTAAAATGGCAGGCAAAAAGTACAATGCACTCCACCTAGACGAAATTTAATCCACGATATTCGTATTGTCTCGCATCTCTCTCGTTCAACGAACTTACAGAGTATGATCGTTGAACGCATTCTTGCGTCTAAGTGTCCGAATATTGATCTTTTCTGTTATACAATGTTACGTCATTTATGTCATAGATTTTGCCTCTATTTCCGCATCAAGTTGCTATCTTCACATGCTTGCTTTTTGTTACTTATTCTAGTGGACTTGCTTGATAACAAGACATTCCCTCATATTCATCTTGACTAACACTCTTTAATATGACCAGTTGTTAGACGTGTTCATACCAATCTGCCTTACAAATACAAATTATTACACTGATATCTTGACATTAATATCAGCAAATTGCTGGTATTCCGAGCAACCAATGTTCGAATTTCTCCATCTGCATTTTTCGTTCATCGTTTTTCACGTCTGTCATTCGAGGTGTATCACACTATAATTGCCACATCATCTTTGGCAGATAAAATCATTGAAGGAATCCATTTCTAGCTTGCCACTTTTGGAATTGTGCTCCAGATCCGGCTAGGCAATCAGCAGTAAAATAAAGCATACACTTGTACTATGAGTCAGTCAATATATCTCCGAGCATGTGAATGTAGGCCCTTCTTCAATCATCTCTTTCCTCTCCAGCAGCAGCCGTTCTCGCGTCGCCCAAGTGTATCTGTCTGCAGCAATATCAACAAAATCTATGGAGACAAAATCTATTGCCACCTCCAAGGTGGCCTCGTCCGCCCTCTTTCCGAGAACTTGCCACTCTCACTTTCCAGCAATGTCGTGAATGGTCTGCTGCCCGTTTCCCCGTTTCCCCCTTCCCCTTTCCCTTCCATCGCACGTGCTGCAACCGCCATTTTGTCTATTGAATATTTTTAATGTAGTTTTAACGAAGTATGAATATAAATAAATAAATGAACGAATCCTTCATATCCATGTGTTCATTTAATTCTCGTTTTCTTTTCACTGTTTTTTTTTGCAGTCAGTCTACCTCGTTTGCTCTTCGTGAACGGTAGCTTCCCATCATTCTTTTCCGATGTTGACCAGATTACTTCAATTCACGATCCTTTCCACCTACCTCGCCCTTCTTTTCTTCTACTTCTCAGAAAAGCAACTCGTCATCTTCCAGAAGGTTGAATGTCTTGGATGAATTTTAAAAAATTTTTACTTCCACGTTTTAAAGATTTTTTTCATGATATTTTATCACTCATAATTACAGATCACGCTAAGTGTTGAGAGCAGTTCTGCGCGTGAAATAGGCCATAGACCTGTCATTCTAGTTTGGACGAAATTCTACAACTTTAAATCGTTAGCAAATTTCTTACCGAATGAGGACCAGGCATTAAAATGTAGATCAATTCTGAAGGGGCGCAGTACTCGACGAGCGACTTCGAGATCGCCTCGCCGACTGCCCCTTCAAATGTGAGATTAGGACAAGAACCAGGCAAAGGTGAGATGGCTTATGCAAACAATACATGAATGCCAGTGTAAACTAAAAGAAACGGACCGCTATTCTCATTTGCGCTTAAAATTTACACATATTTTTTTTAACCAAATTTGTAGATTCGTGCAGCATATGCAAAAAAAGTGCTTGTACATTTTTGTTGCGCAAATGTGTATAAAGGGTCGACCAAAAGCAAAACCAGGGTTTTTTTGTTTATTTGGCACTGTCATTTACATATTCCTTTCTCCTTTGAAAAAAAAACATAAATAAATCAATTGCAGGGAAGATGATGAGATGAGGGCGGACGCGATTATTTTCCACATCCGCGATCTGCATGCGAGTGACCTTCCGCTACACAGACGAGCCGAACAGTACTACGTCTTTTTTCTCATTGAGTCTCAACTCCGTTCGGGCGGCATACAAATGGTATACAGTAGGCATTTTTAAAATTTTGATTACAGTATGATGATTGCGAAATGATTTTCGACTACTTTCCAAATTCACAACATTAATTTTATTTAATAAATATTTAAAAAAAAGAATATAGCAGGCTTTATTCGCGGCAGGTTCCTCGTGACTTCTTCAATGCAACTCTTGGCTACCTTCGCGTGCCCGGCTCGTACCGCTGGACATATGGGGACTTTTATCCGATTAATGAAACTGCTCACTCGCCTCTTCGATACTGGACCATAACCACCGAGGAGCAGGTTGTGCACATTTGCTTAAAAAAAACAATGACATTTCAATGAGAAAATTGATCTACCCTCTAAAAGTTTGAACTCCTTTAAATTTAGCTCGATGCTGCAATTAAGCGGAAGAACTCCGTGGCATTTACTCTCATTTCCAATTGCAAAAGTGAACCCTCGAAAAGATTGAGTTACATTAAGGTTCGGCTCTTCGTTCTTCAGATGTGTCATAATTCAATAATCACTGAAAGTAATCCTGCTTTAAACACAGACTCGCAATAAGGCATCAAAAGTATAACTTGGGCAGCCGAGAGCATTAGACTATAATGACATGGAATCGCAGTTGTTGCACAGCCATACACACAGTAGAACTATTTACACACTTCGGATAGTTCAGTTTGATTGCTCGCCCTGGCCTAACCATGATGCCAGCCGGCAGTGAACTATCAGGGCCAAAGCGAACTGTTGTCGACTATCGTTTGCTCACTCCCATCTCTCGCCATACCCATGCAGTTTTCGAAAAAGGCCGCCTGATTTCGGTTGCGCTATCCTCGCAGTGCTTTCGCGGCATACTATTTAGCTCTCTTTAACCGAGATATCGATAACAGCGTGAGGGTGAACCATTTCTCTCCACGAGAGATGGCAAACTAAATAGTTCACAGAAATAGTTCGGCCCCTCAATACTGTCTGCGCTTGTGTAGTTTTCCATTCAGAATAGTTCTTTTAAAGAGTTTTACAATTAATTGAAATATGAAATACATACATGTATGGTTAAATATGAATTTTGGTCTATTTTATGAACTTCTTTCAGGCGCTCTCTGACCACGTGAACCTCACTCTTCGCGGTGAATGTTATAGGTCAAAGAAGGGTGGCGAGAAATGCTATTCGTCGTGCGAGCGGAATCTCATTCGTTGGTATTATAATTACTTTAGAATATTTTTTATGTTTGGTTCTCTTGATGCTAATTATATAAATATATATATATAGCTTTAAAAAATCGATCTCTGCATTCATGTGGAGTCCAGCTTAAAATATAGCAGTGTGAAAAAGCCCTTTTCTACTTTTAGAGTCCCACTTCTTCATTATCGCCTTCGAGAACTCGGTCTGTAAGGATTACGTGACGGAGAAATTCTTTCGTATCCAACATCTCATTGTGCCCGTTGTGCTACGACGAGCTATTCTGAATGGTAAGTTTCTGTTTGAATTTTAATTTATTATTTTATTACTTTGTGTTTTATTATTATTTTATGTATCAAAATATATGCCAAAAATATATGCCAAAACATTAAGCTAGTTTAGCGAAGCAATCTCGTTCAAATTTCTTAATCTTCTTAGGAATTGCGCCAGACTCCTCTTTCGTTGCCGCCGATGATTTCTCGTCTCCAAAAGAACTGGCCAACTTTCTCCTCGACGTCTCCAAGAATATGACAAGATATCGCGAGTGCGCTTATCAATCAATCAATCAATTTATACGGTGGAACATAATTATGTAACATCCACATTTATTGCTTCTAAAAATTTGTTACACCAAACTAACTGTTATGAATTAGCGAACAATGTTATGCTTAAGGAAATTTTTTTAAAGATTTTTTGACTGGACCAAACGATTCTATAAAGAGACTCCAGCGTGTTCGAGCGGTAAGAAGTGTATTTGTTCTTATTGTTAGCCAACAATTTCTTTTTTAATCGCATAGAAACTCAAGTTTCAACTAATATTTCCTAACTCATGTGAAGTGGCCATTTACAGGAGTAAATCGCATAGAAACTCAAGATTCAACTAATATTTTCCAACTCATGTGAAGTGGCCATTTACAGGAGTCTGCAGTCTGTGTCGTGACTTGCATTACGGAAATGTCTCCTCGCCGTGGCCGACGAGTTCGCCGGATATTCAGGAGTATTATTCTCCCAAACAATGCGAAGTTGGCACTGGTGAGAGATTGGGTCGTGGTTCGTTATGAAATCAAACTACAAACCGAATATCATCAAATGTATGATTTACTCATCGATTTTCATTGGTTCTGTTGGAGTTGATCGTTTTCATACCTCTGTTGCGGGATTGAAATGTTATGATTATTCCCGGTGCTTGCAAAGCTTTTCTAAGAATTGACTTCAAATTAAAACGGCGTAAAAGGCCAAGAAAATTCAAAAATAAATTTTTTCATGTATCATTGAGAGAAGAAAGCATGATTCGGTAGCCACGCAAACATGTCGTTTATAGGGGGCCTCCGATGAATGCTGAGATAAATAATTAAAAATAAGCATTTGACCCACGAAGTGGCCCCTGTGGAACTGCCTCATCATGGAACATGCCGAAGTCTACCCAACAATTTTTCGGAAGAGACTGTGATTTTCATTGCGTTTAGTGCGTGTGTGTCTCTATTTCCATCTCATATTCATGGTTGCACAATTGGCTTGGGAGCGAACCTATTAAATGCAACCGGACATGCTTCCTAACGCACACTGTTGCGCCGCCAGTTTCTCAGAAACTGGCAGGCAGTTCGAATAATCGAATTTGACTCTGAGATAAATAATCGTGACGGTCAGAAAAATATAGTGTAGTTCAATTCGGAAAGTATTCAATAGATAAAATTTTGGCCTTGGCCAAATACTTCTCTTACATCACTGACAGATGGATCGCTTTGGAATTCCAAGAATTGCAGGTAGGCATTGGGGACGAAAGTTTTATCAGTAACTAGATTTTTCAATAACACATTCTTAAGGTATGTACTTGCAAAGGTAAGACAGAAGAGAGATTGGGCTACAGAATTGTATTGAAATCCAAGAACCATTTCAGGATAATTTTACGAATTCTTTCGTAGTGTTTCGGTACACTTAGCTACAAACTACGAATATGTTTTTCTTTGTCTTCATGTTGACTTTTAGCTATTTTTTTTTGCTTTTGCTTTCTCCAAATTTTATTCCCTTTTTAGAAATGCGATGCATCATTAGCTTTCTCAGAGCTCTTTATCAGCCACGTTCTCCTAATCTCTTCCATTTTTCCACTTCATCTTTAGCTGCTTTCATCGATGAAGATGCAGTCCGCTGCACCGTACCTGAAACATGACGAAGAAAGAGAGGAATATTTTAATGTTTTTATTTATTGTTATAAAATTGACAAGGAAAAAGAAGACCTCTTGAAGAGGGCCTCCTTGAGCTGCTGCGTGTGTTCGCGTCCGCGTGTCTCGGCCACGATCGACGCGCGTCCCGAGAAGATGTCCGTGCGATGCCAAGCGGTAGACTGCAAGAGGAAGAGGAGGGTTAATTGTAAATTCATGTTTGAATTCGCGCCATTTTGCCTGACGCAAGGATTGGAGGGTAATTTCGAGAGAGTTTTATTGAATTACAGATGTATGAATTCAAGCCCACCGTCCGCGTCGTCTTGACAGAAACGCCGAGATTTCCGATGATTTCGAGCAGTTCAGCGAGAGCACCCGGACGGTTAGAGACAATGACCTGAAGAGACGCCAGACGTAGGGTGTGGTCATTTATTTATCTACATCGATTAAAGACGGTTCGTTATTATTATTAAAAAAAAAATAATATAGGTAAACAAGTTTTTTTTAATGCACAAACTCTGAAAAGAGACAAATTCATTGCATGATTGTCGAAAAATTTCCAATATTATTCTCAAATCAAATCATTTTCCGGAATGAGATAGATCTAAGTGAAATCCGATGTAACCTGGAAGCGAACGTAGCGCTGGTCGAAGAACATGCCTAAAACATGAGGAGAAAACGTCTTGCTATTATATCTTGTTTAGATATCTAAATTATAGAGAAAAAATCAATCAATATTTTTTCCTCCAAATCGATCGATAAAAAGATATGATAACCTCGCAAGATGCAACGATCGACAGCCGAGCTGTCAATGTTGCCGCCGGAGATGACGACGGCGACGCGGCTGCCCTGACAATGAGAATCCATTAAGTTTTTTTTGTTGCATTAATTTTTTGAAGCACTGAAAATATTAATATATATATATATATTTTTTTTTTCTAACAGGTTTAAAACTATATTACATTTATTTTGCAAATATATTTAATTTACCCCCTTTACTAAATTAAAACAAATGAATCTTCAATCAATTATTTATCTGCTCGCCTTGAGAAAGTCGAGCTGTCCGGAGAGAATCGCAGCGACGGGCGCAGCGCCCGCGCCCTCGGCGACCAGCTGTGAAGAATGTGAAGAATGATTTGATTGATTTAGAGGAATCATTAATTGTTTTAGCTACGCGATTTATTTCTTTACAAGAATTATTGATCAATTTAGTGTATTATTGATTGTTTAATGGACGCGTGTTTTCTATTTTGTGTTCTCATTTTTCGCGACCTTCTCCAGCTCCATGAGACGAAGCACGGCGACTGCGATGTCGCGCTCGCTCACCGTCACCATGCGGTCGATGCGATCTGAGTCATTCGATTATTGACCAATCTCGAAAATTGGCGGGAAATTCAAAACAATTTTGGCGGGAAAAGTATGCCACACACCCTGTGCGTTGTAGAAGGCGTTGCAGCCGATGAGCGAGACGGCGAGTCCTTCGGCGAGCGACGGAATCACGGGCGTCAGCGTCGGCCGGCCGGCATTTAGAGAGGCCTGGTGTTGTTTTTTTTTTTAATAATTAGGCCACGCCCACCCGTCCACTTGGGGGAGGGCTAGGCTACAACAAATATTCCTTCTTAGAAACCCTGAATCCGGGTGCGTTCTCGCTCTCGACTCCGATGACTCGCGTGCTCGGACTGAGCGTCTTGACAGCCGTGGCGATGCCCGCAATCAGCCCGCCGCCGCCCACCGGCACGACAACTGCGTCCAGCTTACCCAGCTACAATGCAGCAGATGATTAGGCCACGCCCACCCGTACACCCGCTCTTCCAGGTTAGGCCGCGCCCACCCGTCTAGATTAGGGCACATCAACCATTTCAGCTTTGCCCAAGTGCACTCGTCCACATGGAGACATAAGATGAGGATAAAACCACTAGAAGGCGGTATTCTTTTCGAGCTACTTTGCATTTCGACCTATAGAGTCATGAGGATGAAATAGGCGGGCTTGTTGTGGACGAGTGGGCGGAGCTTGCTCGCAAGACCTGGTCGAGAAGCTCGATGCCAACGCTTCCGTTGCCGGCGAGCACGTCGATGTGGTCGTAGCCGTTGATGTAGAGGGCGGCGCTCTCCTTCGCGAGCGCGAAGGCGTGCTTCTTCGCCGCCGCAAAGTCTTTGCCCTGCAAGAAAAAAAGCCCGTTTCTTCGTTCCCTGATTCAGGGAAAGCGCGCGAAAATGGAAATTCAAAATTTAACGATGACAACCTGAATGACGACATTCGCACCAAACGAGACGCACTTTTCTATCTTGTTGATCGCCGCGTGACGCGGCATCACAACGGTTACGGGAATGCCTCAAAAATGGATTCTTTTTTTTAAACATTTTAACTAATTAGAAGTATTATTATTTAATTCGATATAATTTTATTTAAGTATATTTAATTTTTTTCCTTTTTTATTATTCAGTTTTGATTTTAATTCTTTTATTTATTTTAATGTTTTTTTTATTTACATATCTTACCTAGCTCCTTCCCGTGGTAGGAGAGGGCTTGCGAGTGGTTGCCCGCCGAGGCAGCGATCACCTTAAAGACTGCTGTGAAAATATATCCTCGTATTAGTATATTACTTGTAATAAAATAAGCTTATTACTGTGGATCGGTTATGAAATTAGGTTTTTTTGTGTGTCAATATTTAGATATATTTTAGTATACTTTCAAAGGCGTCCAAAATTGGCGCCCTTTCCCACCCCAATCTTCTTCTGTTCGGGCGAGAGGCGAGTGAGCGCGAAGCGAGCGCCTCGCTCCTTGAAGGAACCGGTCAGCTGGAAATAGATTGGGTAGATAGAGAGAAAGAGAGAAAGAGACAGAGGAGAGAGAGAGAGAAAGAGAGAGAGAGAGAGAGAGACGACAACGATGAGAGAACGAAGGCTTTAGAGAGAATTGCCGGTAGACCTGGTTGAGCTCGAGCTTCAGCCGCACGTCCATGCCAGTGAGGTTGGACAAGTGGAAGGAACGGCGGCAGTCGGAGCGGACAATTCCAGACTGAAGAGAAGAAAAATAGAGAAACACAACTTTAAAATTTTTATCCATATACTTTATTATGTAGTAAGTTTTGTTTAAATTCAAGTTGTGGTCTCTCCGGAGTGATGAAGATTATGCTAATCATTTAATTCATTTTTGATTTAATTTATTTTGTTAAGTCGACTAAATTAATTTTTTACTTTGTATTAATTTCATGCAAAAACTTTTTATTTGGAGTTCCATTTTGCATCAAACTGCAAATTGTAGCTGGCTGAATTCACCTTAATCGCAGCGGACGCAGTTGCGATTTGGTCAAAAGTCAGAAGGCGGGGGTGGTCGGGATCGCAGGCGGGGTCAAAGTCGTCGGAGGTGGTAGAAGGGCCCAAGGAAGAGGTCGTAGTGGGGAGAGTGGAAAGGGGTCCGTCTGCGACGGAGGAGGAGAAGAAGAAGGGCGAAGAGAGACGGAGTCGCCTCTGGAGAGCGCCGAGAACGAGAAGTGAACCTGGATGGAGTTGGGCTTCCACTCGATTATACTTACAACATCCTCTGAATAAATTCGATGATTTAAAAAAAAATTTAATTTGGCCGATTATGGCTTCCGAGCCACTCGATCCGTATACTTTACATTATCTCGTGAACAGCACTGCGCTTGTTCTTATATTCTTCTCATTTTCTTTTTTTGATTTTTTTTAAAAATAGTTTTGGAAAAAGATCACTCCAGTCTTTGGGTGAGTCACACGTTTTCTCAATAATGACAGTATTTCTGCCAGGAAAAAAAAAAACAATTTTTATATTTATGATCCTTATTATTTATGATCCTTATGTGGAATTGTTTGTTAAAGAAAGACAGAGCCGAACCCTTATGTGTAGGACGAGGAAACATCTCGCTTAAATGGAGCGATAAGAGCGTCGACCACGCGCCGTGGGTGAGAAGAATGAAAATGACACTGACAGTGAGCTTGGCGCTGGCATCCTTAAACAACATGATTTTGCATTTTTCATGTTCCAAAGTTGCACGTTTACCAAGCAGAATAATTCTTCTTTGCACTTTCTTTTGCTATGCAATTTTGCTGACGATAACTACAACAAAGCAAATTTTGAAAAAAAAAATATTTTCAGCACTTGAGGAGCGTGAAATAGTAGGCGAAGAATACGTACTCGGTCAGAACTTTATATATACTATAAATATATATTTAAAAAGACAATTTCATAATTTAGCGTCGCCAGCTTCCGTTTCTATTTTCCAACTCATTCATCTGAGCTTCTTCATCGGTGGCCGGTCGACTCTCCCCTGCTGCTTCGGCTCGCACTGAAGATGCCGATTCCGATCGGTGTCAAAGTAGGGGTTATGCTCGGCGCGGTTGGCGCCTCTCTTCTACCCGCCGGCGGATGCTTCTACTGCATCAAGAAGGTGCCGTTAAATCGATTCACGTATAATTTAAAAAGAAATATATATATATGAAGTGCTTAAATTTTATTAGAATGAAAAAAACTATTATTTTTTTTAATAAATGAATTTTCAGAAGAACGCTGCGCGACGCCCTAAAAATAACGAGGTAGGCGATTGGCGCTGTAAGAACCAAGCTATATATTTCTCAGATGACATTTCATTCGAAACTGAGCGCACTGATTAGCTGTTACCAATTTTAGCAGGACGAGAACGAAGAGGACGACAATGAGAAATACGAGCCGTTGGCACACCAGGAGCCCCCGGAAACACTGCCCAAGTTTCAGCCCCCGGCACCACTGCCCAAGTCGCAGCCCCCGGCACAGCCCAAATCTCAGCCCCCGGCCCACCTGCCCAAGTATCAGCTCTCGGTACTCCTGCCCAAGTCGAAGTCCCCGGTACAGCCCAAGTCTCAGTCCCGTTCGACAATGCCCAAGAAGTCTCAGCCCCATGCAACGCTGCTCAACTGGCAACCCCCAGTACAGCCAAAATCTCAGCCCCCGGCCCAACTGACCAAGTCTCGAGCTCCGACACCACTGGCCAAGTCTCATGCTCCCGCACCACTAACCCAGTCTCAGTCATCGGCACCACTGACCAAGTCGCAGACTATCTACGCTGCCGACACCGACCCTTGCTCGTGCAACAGTGCTTACTCGGTAAGAAAGTTCGTCTAGGGCAGCTTGTCTACGGCAATAGTTCTAAAGAGTTGAAAGATTTTGTAAAAGATGGCGCCAGTTTTCTCTGTTTCCAGTCGATTCCGCCTGCGCAGTCCCCGTCGGACATTCGCTCTCGCAGCTCGGCACTCATGAGTGGACAGCAGCTCTATGGCAGCGGCGGCGGGGTAGGATTCTGGAAATATGTATATACTTTATTATAAGGAAAGATAGAATGTAAAAAGAAAATCAATCATGAATGTCGCATACTTGCTGTATCAAGGATTTTCCAAAGAAATTATGTGCAATTTCCAGGTTCAGGCAGCCATTCACGAAAACCAGGCGCTCCAGCGTGATGAGCTCGACCAGCCGCTCGTGCATCAGGAGAAAAAGAACATTGGCCATGAAGAGGTGAGAGAAGCGCTATTGCAAAAAAAAGGAAACGGAAAAGGAAATTTCATATCTCTATAGTAAAAAAAAAGCTTTTTTTTTTAAAAAAGCAAAAGAACCGTTAAGTGAAAAGAGAAATAAGATGTGATATCTTATTAATGTATCTGTATTTTTCGGAAGGGGGAGAGAGGCTCTCGGGTGCTTCTCAGCTGCACCGCATTTCTCTGAATGCTTGTCTTTCCGTGATAGGCGTCCTTGTATAGACGCCATCCTGAGAAGGTGACCCTTTAGAAAGACGAGCCGCAGAAGCAACGGCCGGTCTCCGAGCTTCGCTCCATGTTCGAAGGAGTCGGAAGGAAGCGCGAGGCGGCACAGGCCGCTCTCAAGCCAAAACTGACTGGCGTCCGCGCCACGTTCGACGTCGCCAAGCAGCACAATCGCAAGCCGAACACCCACTGCCCGAACAAGTTCTCCCCGGTGCGCGACATGCGCGAATTTTACAAGGTCTGTCTTTTCAAAGTCGTATGTGCAATATTTTGGGGTGCTTACGTTGTAGAATAGTTTGAAAAGCTCACGGATGTTTGCTCCGTCCATTTGTTGCATCCTCGATTCCATCTAATAACTTGTGCATGCGCAACAGACGTGGGGCAACAAGGACTTCGTGCCGCCCATCGCAGTCTGGCACGAGCCAACCATGGAGCCACCCACGAAACGGCCCATACAAGGACTCCACGAGGAGCAGCCGGTTCGTTCTCTTTCTATTCATTAACTGCATTTATTGGAAAGTCTTAGCACAGGCAACGACGCAATCCGTGAGTTTTCCCCTATTTCAGCAGTCGACTGACGTCGTCAACCCGCCAGCCATCAGCGCCGCCTTCGAGGCGCACCAGGAGATGGTCAGGCTCCGGTCCCTCAGTGTGATTCATTATGGAACCCTGACTCACGCTTCCGCTACCACTAACGCTCTATTTGCTTTATTATGTACAACTAATTCGTAGCGATAGCAAGGGCCATAGCTTTGACGTTGCATGAGACGTCTCTTATAACGTCATACTGTTATTCTTTGAAGTGCTCATTATGGTTAATAGCCGAATTCAAATCCCAATTGAATGCTTTTCCTCCAGGTGCGCGGCGAGACAAGCGTGCCGCTTCCGAAGCGGCTGCACTTGCGTAGGCGTCGCTCGTTCTATGTGCGCAACTCGTCGAAGGCGTGAAGGCCTTCCGCACTCGCCTCCTAAACCTTCTCGTCAATCTCCATCCGCACCTCCAAGCCATGCGGTACCCTCTCAAAATCCTGCCCCTTTGCCACGCTTCCCTCGCCACAATTTCCTCTCCTCTCATACTTACCGACTATGCATTTTACTATGAGTAAACTGTTCAATGAAGATACATATATGTATGAATCTATATGAAATATCTGTTCGATCGAAAATTCTTTTCTCATACATATAAACATCGAAGATAGGCCAGCCAAATTTATGCATTAATTTTTTTTTCGTTACAAATGTTTAATCACAACATTCACTGGAAACACTTTATAATGCATTCTGTAAGTTTTGAAAGGAACAACATGATTTCACAATAGTTGCGTAGCCCAGAATATCACGAATTGCTACTTAACGTCCAAGTTATCACGAGCAAGCAAACGAACAAATCTCTAGGCGATAGCTTTGAGGCAGAGGTCGACTTCAACGCTCTCTCATCTACTATCCGAACGGCGTGTGACCTCTAGCGGTTTCAGTTGTACATAAGCGGTCTCCGCGAAATTTGTCACTGCTTGATGTACCCTTCCTCGCTTGCTCAACGATTCCCTTGAGTCCCTCGGGAGAAGCGAACGAATGCTCGCCAGAAACGCCCGCAACGGTGAAGCTTCAGCTGGCCTTCTGTTGGAAGTGCGCGAGCAAACATCTGAATATGTCTCTCTATACACTTTTAATTGCCCAAAAAAACACAACTAAGTACATACATAAAAAGTACAAACGTGAAAAATAGCGCATCTCGACGTGCAGGCTTGTCCATTCTTTGATGCCGGCTTAGCGTGGTTATTGATACGAACAAAGTGGTAGAATGACAGTTGTATGCTGTCAGTTGACTTGCAGAGTCGTGCTTGGCAGAATCCTCGCTTATATGGCGAGAGAATGAAGACTATGAAAGAGGCTCCAAAGCCTAGAGTGAATGATCATTGCGTTCTCTACCGTTCGAGATCTACATATAATTCACAGGTCTTCGGGCCGCTAATTGGTGAACTAACGACCGAAGGGCCGCGAATTAGTGAAGCCTCATATAACAAAAAGTGGAAAAAGCTCTCTTAACGACACTTAATTGAGGGATCGACATCGGTAGGTAGCTCCGAGTGCACGAATCTGGAGAAGTCTCTGAGCTCATTTGGCCAAAGCAATTCGTTTAATTTCGAGTCTGTATTAGGCATTGTCCATGGGAGCTCAGTCATTTCGGGCACTAATAAGGCTCGAAGATGCTATAATTAGGCTTGGAGTTCTATCTTCATGATTTTCATCTCTCTCTCTCTCTGTCTTCTCTATCGATTTTTCTCTCTATTCTTTCATCTCTTACTCTCTTCTCCTTCTCAGTCTTTCTCTCCCTCATCTCTCTAATTTCTATATCTCTACTCTCTCTCTCTCTCTCTCTCTCTCTCTCTCTCTCTTCTTTCCCCTCTTTCTCCTTGTTAACTATCTTTTCTCTCTTTCCTTCAGTTGTATATCACACTCTTGGACTGTCTTAACCTAAATGGAACAATTGGAAAGATAAATTATTTATTCTTCAGTCTCTTGGAAACATATCACAATGTTACTTTTGGATACATGTGTGCCAGAATGGCACATTAAAACGCAGATCGAAAAGGTTCCATGCAAATGTCTTCTCTTTCTCAGATGCCGAAAGGCGTTCTTCACTGTTGCTGCCAGAATTGCCAACATCTCCAGCGCCTTTCTTCTGGTGATTCGATCTCGCCTTCGTTCTGAATAAAGCGAGAAAATGAGTCAGTGTTGAGAGAGTAATTTTTTATCATTAGAGGGAATGGCTAACGTTGCATTTCTCCGTGGCCTGGCGAGAGACGTGCTTGACGACACTTCCCACTTGACACTTGGTTCGCATCAAATGTCCTTGATCTTCTTGGCAACAGTAACAGCTAACAATAAGTGCTAAAGTACTTGTTAATATTCAGCAGAACTTAAACTGTTTTATTGTCTGAATAGAACAGACCTAAATTGTTCGGCGTAGACTTTTAATTGATACATGACTTCATCTTACCTTCTCGAACTTGGCAATCCTACCCGATCGGAAGAGGAATTTGCTGATGCCAAAGTTCCACTAAAAATGGCACCCGCAGCAAAGTGAATGTTGCCTGTCATGTAGATGGGAATATATCACGTACAAGAATTATCATCCCCCTTTGTCCTTGACTTGCCCCCGTGAGCTTTATGAAAGTACACCATCCCTCACCATATAAAAGGAGCCCCTGGCACCTTGATAAACACTTGTCTTCACCGTCTACACTTGTGTTCCTGAGTTCCCGCATTCCAGTGTTACCTAGCAAGTAACGTAACTTTGCCGAAGCTTGGCGGGCGCTAGTTACTTAAAATACCGGCTAGTTGCTTTTCTTGTTCAAAATACAACGCTTTTCCATATATTTACTACGGATAAGTTTATTTTTCTTTTGTTGTCCAACCCGTTCGAGAGGCGAAACGAAGAAGTCGTCCTGATCGTCAATAACCTTGACGTGTTGTCCAACGTTAAAGAGCGACGAATCAACGAGTACAGCTTCCCTCTTCACTTGACCCTTGAAGGCAGGCTAAAACAATAAGGGAACTTTTTTTCAATAGTTCACCTTTTAAAGATCAAGAAGAACATACATATGCATGTATACAAGGTTGACATTAGAAGAAGAGAAAAGTACTGGGTACAAAACGCTGCGAGAGCGGCGGCTTGAAAAGTTCATGCATGAAATTGGCAATCACTTACTTGAATGAGGTGCTTTCTTTTGAGTTAACCGTTGGTCAAAACTCAAGTGCTTGTCCATGATGCGGGCTTCGGGATAGTTCTTGATATGTACGAACAAAGTTGGAGAATGACAGTTGTATGCTGTCGGTTGAGTTGTAGAGTAGTTGCTCGCGTATATGGCGAGAGAGTGAAGAAGACTGAAAAAAAATGAGATCATCGCGTAATGTAAAAGTGCGTTTCTACTGTTCGAAATCTATAAATTGGTGAACACCCTATCTCTACAGAGAACCAAAGCACTATGAATGCACCCGTGCTATAGAAGAATCATTGAGATGAAGTGAATGAACTATAGATTGCACGTAACTATATTACATTCAATTATTGCACCTGCTTGCATCTAGTCTATTTATGTGTCTAATAATTGTCCACGTTGACAGTCCTTGAAACAGTTAGCAGTAGCCATTACCAAATAAAGCCTTAGACATTCGCCCGCTATCCGCTAATGTCATCTTGTGGGAGAGATAGAGAGAAAGATATAAAGAGAGTGGGAGTGAGAGCGAGATATAAGGAGAAAGAGTGAGAGAATTAGTACTTTGACCCAGGAATCAGCGTCTAATGAGTATGTAAATGTGCTGAGGCATCTTGCAGTTCTAATGGTATGGACACACCCACTGTGTCTGCACGAGTGCCACAACATCTCTTCCTTTGCCTGCTCCTATCCAGGTGTGGCCGGGGCCCTACCGGCCCCCTATGTAGGCCACGGCCCCAGCGCAGGCCGGGGCCGGCCACCCCTGCTCCTATCACACCAACCGCTTGTCGCAACTCCGGCGTCCACCTTGGCTGTTTCCACATCAGACGAAGGTCTAACATGGCAGCCACCACCAAACACATCGAAGTCACCCATCCTTCTATCCGGATAAGCATCAGTGCTGATGTCTCTAGCTCTGTCGCGATAGAGATGCTCACGGAACGTGGCGTTGCATCATTTCGTTTTGACCCTCACCAGTCGCCTGTTCCAAGTTACAGTGCCCAGTCACCGGTGGATCTGGATCTGCCTGATTTGACTGTGAACTCATCATATGATGTAGAAAAGTCTTAAAGTCACTGAACTATCCGGCACAATCACCGGAGGATCTTCCGCATTGGTCGTTGGACATCAAGTGAAAAGTGATAAGGTGACGTTACTCTGCCGCCCGCCTATGCTTTATGATAATAATCCCAATTACAACAACTTCTCCAGTCACTTCGTTCGTTTAGTCGCCCTCCATAAGCTCCTTCAAGCACTACACTCTCAGAGCATTGTTGTTAATGTATGACGCTCTGTTCTTTGACGTATTGTTTTGTTGCTAATATTATCCGCTAGACTCGAATAAAGCCATTGTTGAACTGTATTTGTGTTATAAAACATAACAAGGACACATATGCTTTCCATTGTCATTATTACTGAACAACAGGGGCCTGGACTTATCGTAAGCACATCTTCTCATTACGAACAGTTTCATTTAAAGGTGGGATCCGACGGAAAAATAGCTTATTCTTTTAGATTTCTGTTTGATCTATGGAGGTGGTCCCGTTTTATGACAATCAGTATTTAGGCAGACATTTTCCTTTCTTTTTTGACTACTGTAAATAACACTTCCGTCAATGCACACAGCGCAGGAAGTTCGCATTGCCCGCACTCGGAAAACGCACTTTGAAGTGACCAATTTCCTCCCGCTCTTCAAAGTTCGTTTTCCTATTACTTGGCTGAGTTCGCAATGCATGCACTGATAAGTGCGGCGGGCGAGTATCACGTAACCGCTTTGCCGGCCGACCCGACATTCTGTTTGAGTGCTCTCTCTCTCTCTCTCTCTCCTCTCTCTCTCTGCTCTCTCTCCTTTCTCTCTCTCTCTCTCTCTCTCTCTCTCTCTCTCTCTGTGCTATCAGGAATCTCAAACACGACCCACAAACAAGCCAGTTAATCGTCTTTTGCAGCTATTATTGTCGTTTTCGCTATAAAACAGTTTAAACTGTTGGCAAAACGTGAGAACAAAAGCTGCAAAAGTTGAAAAACTGGCTAACATGGTTTGGGGAGTCGTGTTGGCGCCGTCGTCGTCGAATCTGGAATTAGAATTTAGGATTTTGCTCTCGCCCGGACCCGAACCACCACTACGCGCAGTCCCCATCCAAACCACTACCGCCACACTACCCGCCCTAGCGATCTGAATCTTGAACAACTAATCCCGATAAAAAGGGCAGCGCCCATAGAGAACGTTGCGAAGAGAATGAAGAGAGAGAGACAGAAAGAGGAAAGAGACAGAGTAAAAGAGAGAGAGAGAGAGAGAACTCTACGAACTCGGTCTCTCCATTTGTGACAATTTGCCTAAGAGCCAAAGGGTTTTTTTCGAGAGTTTTACTGCTCAACGTGACTTATGTTGCGTCTCTCTCTATCCTACATTTTTCTACAGAGAAAGGCGGGGTTTTTTAAGCTATTTAGTGTTGTATAATAGTAAGTCTGAACGATTTCCGCACTCGAGGTCTGAGATGTCAGGAGTTGGCCGTGTGCATCGCTCTTGTGCGCAAACTTGTAAGTGTAATCAAAACGCTCAACGTCACTTATACACATCTCTCTGTACCTCATTACAACCGCCTTTCTGGGCAGAATGTAATGACATAGAGAGAGAGAGAGAGTCACCTTTCGGTTTCTTTGTAGTGTTCACAGCAAAAGAAACACAAAACTCACAAATTTTGGCAGCGTGTCAAAAAGATTACTTGAGTTGAACATGCTTTCTCCTGTTCTCTCCCTCTCTTTCTTTCTTTCTTTCATTCTTGTTTCTTTCCCTCTCTCCCTTTCTTCTCTCTCTCTCTCCTCTCTCTCTCCCTTCTCTCTCTCTCTCTCTCTCTCTCTCTCTCTCTCTCTCTTCACAGGTACATGCCTGTATATGTGCATTTGCGTGCAGACAAACACGTCACCGGTCCTTCGAGCGCAGGGAGAGCGGCGCCTCAAACAAGCGAAGTAGCGATCACGTCCGGTCTGGCAAGTTATGCCACGTCGAGCAGCGACACATAGGGGTTCAAACCCACATGTGTTCAATGTTTTCCCAACATGTTTTGCGCGTTTTATTTTACATAAAAAGTACCCCGTTAGAGAGAGAGAGAGAGAGAGGAAAAGAGTGTTGTGTATGTAAATTCGGTCTCTTTGTAGTGTTCACATCAACAGCGAGACCTGGTACATGAAACTGTTATTAGAATGAGAGACAGAGACAGAGACAGAGAGAGAGAGAGAGAGAGAGAGAGAGGCACAGAGACAGAGACAGAGAGAGAGAGAGAGAGAGAGAGAGAAAGTGTGAGTGACTCTCATGCAAGTCTTGACGTACATGAATTCGAATATTCGAATATTCGAATAATCTAAAGTGTGAATAGAACGAACTTATGCCCGGCGAGTTCGGTTTCCGGCGGAAAGTTCGTTTCTGTCGTTTTTAAAGTACGTTTTATGCGAACTTAAAAACGAACTTTCTCGCCAGAGGGTTAAAGTATTATACTTTCTGCGCTGTGTGTGCACCCGGTTCGTCCCACTGATCCAAGCAAGGAGTGACAACGGGTCGGAAGTATAAACAGTGCCTGCCACTCCTGCTCATAGCACTCCATTTTCACAAAGCGATAAGAGATACAGACGTTCAAGAAAAGCGAGGCAATGAAAGAAATTGAGAGCGGTTTCAAATTTGAAATTTTGTAGCAGCCTAATCAATTTTCATCCAAGTTTTGCATCGTTTGAAGGAAAATTTTTATCAGATACGTTCTCTTTCATCGGCTCTTCTTACAACCATTTAAATACAATTTCATTCATCTGCCAGACACCCATGTTAACAAATGTTCCAAAATAGAAAAATTATGACCGGTTGGTTCAGTGGGTAGTGTTTCCGGCCGAAGGATTTCGTTTGCAAGTTCAGTGCCTCATCGGCACGAATTCTTTTGCTTGTTTTAAAAACCAAATTTTAAAAGGTGGTAAAGAAGGCTTATGCCCTTTTATGCTTATCGATTAGAATCGGACTTTGCAAATTTTTTTTTTTGCTTTTAGCTGAGAGATGCATATGCACGTATGCATGTTTATTAGGTACATGTGGTATAATATTAATCTTTGTTGAATGAAGAAATGTGTTAGTTCTACTACTTGTGATTACCCTATTTTTATTCGATCCCTGGACGGAAGCCAAATAGAACGTAGTATTTTTTTTATTCACGCGAGATGCTTGAATAAAGGAACCTTACTAAATCGCCGGAAGCATGAGAAAAAAAGGGTATTCTCTTTGTTTTCGATTATGAACGAAAACAAATCAGTTTTGATCCATGCAAACTTCTTCCTAATGGATGCCACCAGGCTCCTTCTCCTTTTCGACGAAATAATGGACACGCAAGTGTTCCCAAATCGGGGCTATCTTGACATCGTTGCCAGTGGTGTTGGCCTTGGAAATCTTCACAATCCCAATCTACTGTTGCATGTTACCAGCAGCAGTGCTCGTCCACCTACTCTTCTACATCATCATCAGCAGTAGTTCCTTGAAAACAGTCGGGAAATGGCTCTATGAAAGTAGATGCCACCTTCCTCTCTGATTCTGTGGCATCATTCTTGGACAAGGCTTTATACTATCAGGATGAGGCAAACTTGAACATATCCATGATTCACCGAATTTTCTGTAGTAATCTTAATTTACAGCAAATCTCATTTTTTTTCTTCTTTTTATTGTAACGTTTTTGTTAGGTCGTTCATTAATGTGATGATTATGTAACTCAGAAGAAGGTCGTGGAAATTACTCTTTATGTCATCATCATGTTAAAGTATTGACGACTTCTTTCTGCTTGTCGCGAACCTTAAAAAAGACACGTTAACAACAATACTGAAGCAGAATAATGAAAGGAAAAGTGTTCATGAAACAGGTTCGGCTTCCCTTTTATTGCAACAGCTTATTCATCGGAGCAGCACGTTCGCTTAGTCACATCACAAGGAATTCTCGACGGAAGTGTTTTTTTTTCTGATCATTATTATGGCATTCAGGCGCGGCCGCATTCCCTTCTCCATTTTCCATCTGTCGAAGCATCGTTGTGTTAGCTTGATGAGCCATCGTCGTTGCTGATTCATGGGAAAGGCAGCTGGTGTGGTTCAGAATGCTTGAATGTTTAGAACTCGCAGCCATATTCAATGGGGGGGGGGGGGGGTGGACGAAGCTGCATTGAAGAATTTCAAGATTTGGCCTAAGGTAAGAATAATAAATAGCGAAGTGCCAGTAAGAGAAACGGCGAGTGGAAGAGGAAGGAGAGGGCAGCGCTCTCGGCTTGCTAATTTCTCGTCAAGGAACTATTTTTTTCGATTTATAAACAACCAAACTACAACCAGTGGCTGACAGCCATCTTCAGTGCAAGAGGAAACAGTCGACTATATTAAATACTATATTCAATAATATTGATATTCAATGACAATTTTAATATTACAAGAGGAAATCAACATGATAAAATAAAACATTCTCTTCAGATTTCAGATTACACCATGAGCAACGTCAGAAGATCATCAATAAGTTAATGTTTTCGTATACAAATTTATTCAAAAATGTTCGTAATAACATTGTAAAAAGAAACGTCTTTTTATATTCATAGGTATCTGAGAAAGAAGAAAGAAAAAATATAATACTGGAAATAATACTCGTTTATCAAACAGCGAGACAGGTAGCCGCGGTAATCGGAATTGTTTCGAGCTTGTAAAACCAGTACTCTCCGTTGCACGTCAGCGTCCACGTCGTCACTGGCGCGCCCGGCTCCGGGAAAATGCTGTTGTTTTTTCCCCGATTGAACTGAAATTGGTGCGTCAAAATTTTTTTAATTTTTTAAAATTAAATACAGAACATATTTAGCAAAATGGAACAAGCTTCAAGGGAGAGCGATCACCGATGAATTATGTCAGATTTAAAATTGCCGCTGCCCTTCGCACTCTCATTCGAGCGAGAGAGCTCTTTTCGTGCAGCACAATTTTTTCGGTAATCGAAAGTGAAAATTCACGCCCAGCAACAACCGCAGCAACACTGTAGACTGTCTCTAGATCCTTTTCTGACTTCAATAGCCGATGCAGCGCCGATGCACGTGAAGCTCCGTGTGCAGCGACCGCTCGAATCCATCGCGAATTCGTCGCTCTCAAATGGCTTTTCGAATGGAACTTTCGGATTCGGCGTTGTATTGATTAGGCCCTGAAATGGTGCGAAATGTACTGTATTTAGTGAAGGAAAGTTGAAAAGTAGTAATAGAATGGTAATGAATGTGGTGGCATATGGCGGACGATAGCTACATAAAGGCTCCTCTAATTCTCTAATTTTCGCACTCTAACAGCTAATCAGAGAAGACAAAGTTCATTCTTTTAATCTGCCAATTTCGTGAAGGGCTCCTTTAAGGCTCTATATGGTTCAGGCACCACTCCAAAACTGCTGCTGCAGGTATCAAAATAAACGCGGCAGCAAACGAAATATGAGGAAAACTAGCAGAATACACACCGGCGAACATTTGCAGATTCGCTGCGTTGACGGCGTCGTTGTATGATACACGGCTCCGCATGCGTGAGACGTGCGCATCAGGAAGAACGACGATAGCAGGAAGACAGCGACGATGGCGCAGACGTCGGTCATCCAACTTTATACACACGTACGAGTTAGAAGTCGCTTTTGTTGTATTTACAAGACACAAACGCGAGACTGACATATAGCACGGTTCAAAGTTCAACGTTTACTCTACAATCGGGGAATGGGCCCAGTAGGTGAAGGCAAGATGTGAAGGGCATCGGGGTTGATGTCTGCGGTTCGCATTCAAGTGCATGACGGTGTCAACAAAAAAAATGGTAGTTTTTTTTTGCATTTTCGACCCTTTATGTACATTTGCGCAAAAATTTACATGCACTTTTTGAGCATTTTGTAGATTCGTGCAGCATATGCAGAAAAGATGCATATATGTACATTGTTGCGCAAATGTACATAAGGTAAAACGCAAATCCGTCTTTCTTTTTTTTAGTTGACACCGTTATATATAGTACATATGTATATGTACATAACTTCTCACGTGAGAATTCTTACGGTTTCCATCTCGTGTTGCCTTTATATCCTGCTGACCAACGGTGAGTGTTGTTGTGCCCTTTATGTGCCCATGGCTTCTCCTTTCTCTTCTCCGTTGTGGTTTTGACGAAAATTGGCTTTGGGGCCTTGTTCTGAGGGTGTGTGTATGAATCACTACTGTTGATTAGTTCTCTGCTGTTCCGGTTTCCTCCTCGTGTAGTCCTCTTGCCGTTGTATCATGACCATGGTGATGTTTGTGATCTTTATATGCTTATAGCATGAGCATATAAAGAGCACAAAACTCACCATGGTAAGGTTATAAAGGCAACAACGACTACACACAAATTTTTTTTTCGAAACAAACATTGTTTCGGGGCAAAACTGAGACAATATTGTTTGATATATCAAACAATTAAAACAATATTGTTTGATATATCAAACAATTAAAACAAATTGTTTGATATATCAAACAATTAAAACAAATTATTTGATATATATATCCAACAATATTGTTTCAGTTTTGCCCCGAAATCATGTTTTGTTTCAACCAATTTTTTTGTGTATACACTAGAAGGAAACCGAAGGAACTCTGTTATGGGTTGTCGAAAATTGCTTGGGGGCTCTTTCTGTGTATCACAATCGCTTGATTGGTTTTCTGTCGCAGTGTTGATATATTATAGTATGTAAACACATGCGAGGTCAGGTTGGCTAATCCGCTAGAGGTATTCAAGGGAACTTCGCAACTCGGCTCGTGAGGGAGAGAGTGTAAGAGAAATAGAGAGAGCGAGAGAAAAGCATGAGAGAAGAGAGAGAGAGAGACACTTACCTTAGAGAGGGTAAGCGAGGGAATGACAGAGCGAGAGGGTGAGAGAGAGAGAGAGGGAGAAGGAAAAAAGCCATTGAAGATGCACTAAAATTCCGTTCTCTGTATCGAACGGTGCAAAAGTTTTGTTGGTGCCGAAACATTTTGCTCTCTCCTTTTATCCTAGTTTCATTGTCTATATGGAAGAGCGCGTTGATCGTTCCCAAGTTGCTGCCTTGTCTTGTCAACTTCTTCTCCTGTGTCCTGTGTTCAACTCCACTCTGCACAAGGTGATACATTTTTATCAGATATTCAATCTAAAGCGGGCGAGACTAAAATTATCAAAAATTACATATCTCTTTTTCTTCTTCATCTTTGCCATGTCTTCGTATCACAATTCAAACGACGAACACTTTACAATCGAAGCCCCCATATGTAAAAATGACGGCTACAGTATACTTCATGATACAGTACGAAAGGGCTTGGGTAAAAAGGACAAAAGCGGAAAAAACGAGGAATTTTGGAAGTGGAGACACCAACTAGTAATATATATATGTATATATGAAACCATCTTAGTTCTCCGCTTAATTCAGAGAGAGAGAGAGAGAGAGAGAAAAAGAAAACCAGCAACACGGCCATCAAAGAAAAGAATCAGTCTGGATAAAAAAAACAGACAATGATATAAATGAGATGATGAAATAAAGTAAATATATCTCTAGGGCACTGAAAAGAGAAAGAAAGATATAATAGCATGCATGTTAAACAGAACACAGTTCACACTAGCTAGGAAGATGAAAAAGAGAGAAAGAGGAGCAAACGATGAAGAAAAGGATAGGAATGGACCCAGAATCGCGAAAAAGAGAGAAAGAAAGACAGAATCTTCAATCTCTCTGTATATGATTGAAAGGGTAGAGCACCGGTCATCTCTCCGTTAGTCGAGGTACTGGCCCAGCCATCTCAAAGGTATTTTAATTAGTTAATGATTTTTTAAAATATATAATTTAACTATTGAAAATATATTAATTTGACTAAACCATATTACAAAACGAGCACAAGAAATGGATAAAGATCGGCAAAATTTATGTTGGAGGGAATGAAATATATTAGATTAGAAAAAAAATATGGTTAAAAAAAAATATGGTTTTAAAAATAATATAGTTTTAATGGATTAAATATTAGTAAATTAGCCTTTTTAAGTTCCTCTAGTAAAATAATGAGTAATATTTAAATAGCTTATTCTCATCCCTGAATAAACCATAACCAATAAAAAAATAGCTTATCCCAATCCTGGTATAAAGTATACTCAATCGATAAACAGCTTATCCCCATCCTGTTACAAGATATAAATAATCAATAAATACCTTATCCAAATTCAGTCAATTGCTCGATCAATAAACCATCTCCTCCCCCCCTCCCAACCTGATGCCCTCTCCGTAGCCAGTCCGCCTGAGCACCGAGCACATGTACACCTCGAGTGGGCGAGTCGCGAGGTCGCCACGCGAGATTTCGCCTGGCAAATGAGAAATACTTTTTGTTGTTTTTTTGGGGGCTAAAAAAACTTTACTTTTCTTTTTTTTAATCTTGCCCTTTTTTATAAACCATTTAATCAAAAATATTCACAAGTCACTTCAAGAATAACTTGAATAAGTTCAATTTGGACATAAAATAAAATAAAAATAAACCGTGACACTTCTCTCCTTGATAAATGCCCATGCAATCCAGAGGGGCTACTACCATTTCGGAATTCGGGATATAGAAGAGTGCAATGATTGAAAACAGAAGGATTCAAACAAATCTAGCTCATTAATTCAATTTAACTAAACCAGAAGCTTTAAGCCAATTTATTCCTAACATATATTTCTAATAACGTTTACCGTAATCACTTATACCGTACTTTAGTTTTTATTTAACTAACTATACCGTAACCTCCTCCCTACCGTACCTTTCCCGGTGCACATGTGCTGAATGCCCATGTGATACTTGAGATGCTCCTCGGAGAGAGCGTTCGGCTTGTCGATCTTGTTGCCGAGCACGAGCACGGGCGCTGTTGCAATCTGAAATCAATTACTTGTTTATTACTCATTTACTACTCATTTACTACTTATATACTACTTATAGACTACTTGCTTACTACTTAATTAATATCGCTTTTCTTACAATTAGTTATTTACTTTATTACCTATTCATTATTCTTATTAATTTTGCACTTTCTTGCTCAAGTACCCCCAATGAATTGTTTACTTTAGACTCTTTGAAAGAAATCTGAATCTTCAAATGAATACGGGAAGAGTGCAGTTGGGGAGAGTAGGGGATATCCCTGTGTGTATCGAGTAAAGTAGAGATTTAGAGAGAGAGAGAGATAGAAAGAGAGAAGCGAGAGAGAGAAAGAGAGCGAGTGAGAGTGAGAAGGAAAGAGACAGAGTGAGAGAGATTGAGAAAGAGAGAAGCGAGAGAGATTTCCTCTCCATCTCTTACCATCTCATCTCTGAGCAGACTCTCCAGCTCGATGCGAGCTTCGTTGATGCGCTCCAGATCCGCAGCGTCCACCAGAAAGACGATGCCATCCACGGCAGGGAAGTACTCTTTCCAGACGCGGCGGGCTGAAGAATGCAATGATAAAGTATAAAGGAAAAAATAGGCTTCGAATAATAATAATAATTATTATTATTATTGATATTTTTATTATGATTATTATTATGATAAGTATAATTTAATTACTCAGTTAAAAATCAACTATATGTAAAGCTCACATTTGAGAAATAACTATTCCAACTACTAATGTAAGATGATTAATTGGCTGCTTCAAAAAAGCGCTATATATAATCACTATATTGTAAATAAATAAAAAAAAGTAATAAAATAATGAAAAATAAAATACCGTACCTTGTGCGTGGCCGCCAAGGTCAAATGTCGTGAATCGCATGCCACCAAGTGCGAGCTCCTCGGATGCTGAAAAAAAATTATTTTTTAAATTTCCGAATTTAATTTCAATCTCCAATTTGTTTTAAATACAAATTACACAATATTTTGCTTTGTTAATAATTTTTCTTTTCAACAAATATCGCTCCACATATATAACCATTACATTAGTAGAAATTGAAGTTTCACGAATGCTGCACAATGCTACAGCTAGACATGCTGGGATAAATGTGCGTCGTGGAAGCAAATATTTTGATTCCCACATATTGTAGCCACACGGGGAAAGTCTGTAAAAAAAACAAGCAGCGCTAAAAGCAGCCAAGACATAGCAGCTGATCAATATTTTGACTTCAAAATTTACTTCCAAAAATGGCGGGCAACTTATCATCAACTCTTTCAAACCCACTCCTCTCTCCTTGTTCCATCTTGTCTTTGTTATAAGAGGAAGCGTTGTCATTGAACGAGGAAGATGACATGTCCCCAGGGAAGAAGTCATATAAGCTGTCAGTGCCCATTCGTTTTCTCTATATCTCCTCTCTTTCTCTGCTTCTACAACTCTCTAGTCTCTCACCTTCTCTCTGCTCTTCTGACTCCATGTAAATCCATTTTTTCTTTCTCTACCTTCTCTCTAGCCTCGTTGTTTCTTGGATGACTCCATTTTTTTTCTATTTCTTCCGCTCTCCTTCTTCCATTCTTCACTGGCAGGCGACCTGGCACTTTTCCACTGGGAAATTCCCAGTGAACTGACATGAGGCTATCAGCTGACATTTCACTAGTCCTAAGACCCTCCCCTCCCCCCTCAGGCAACCTCGCTAAACCTGATCCCCTCCTTTAAAACCGCCAAACGGCTAATGTTTTTTTTCTTTTAAATAGTAACATGACATCATTACGCTCCATAAAACCTAATCGAAAGCCTTCTCCCAAACTCCGAAATTTTCGAAAGAACAGTCACATAATAAGCTGTAATCCATAGGCAGGAGCGCTATAAGAATGCTACAGACTACAAAAGAGAAGAACCAATGAAAGGGACAACGACGAGAGAGAGAGAGAGAGAGAGAGAGAGAGAGAGAGAGGGACTGGGGGAAAGAGAGAGAGAGAGAGAGAGAGAGGGACTGGGGGAAAGAGAGAGAGAGAGAGAGAGAGCGGTAGAGAAAGAAAGAGAAACAACGAGAAAGAGAGTGAGTGAGAGAGGAGATGACAGAGAATCAGAGAAGCCGGCGTGATCGCAAAGTACAATCGAAATCTGCTGATGAACGTGTTCTTTTCGCTCCACTCTCTCTCTCCTGGCCTTGCTACCTCTCACTATCTCTACTACACATCGACTCTTTTCTAAACTCTCTTAACCTTCGTAATCTCTTTTCTCTCTGTCTCTCTTTCTTTCTCTCTCTCCTCTCTCTGCTCCTTTCTACCTTCTCATGTGACTTGAAAGAGGGGTGAGATCACCTGATGGGATAAAAAAAAACTGATTATTGAGTACTGAGCGCGAGGGGAGGTAAAAATTGCGAGAAAAATTTTGTAATGGAAGAAAGAGTACCATAACATGAAAAAACTAGTAAGCCAACAATACCAGATACCCGTTGAAGGCGATATATACATTTGGGCAAAAATAATGAAAAATTACGGCCAATATTTTTTTTTATAATCCTTGCATGCTCACCACTAGATTGGAAAGCAGGTGCAAAAATTCGGCGGAATGATTTTCATTTTGATGTGTATCATGTTCGGCAAACAAGGAGAAAAATACTAAAAACCAATCACCACTTTGCTCTCTTTCCCTCTATCTAATTTTTTTGTTGAATCCCCGAATAAAATTCTCCTCATCTTTTGACGGCCATGAGACTTGTAAGGACTTTAAGAGCCTTAAGTCCTTTTAAGGGGATGTTTTCCTTAAGGTACTTTAAGATGGTGATCTTTTCGTAAGATACTTTAAGGTACCTTTAGGGACATTAAGATCTAACAAATCTTCAGTCAATGGCACAATCAATGCTGACTGGGATGGAGAGTGGGGACGTGCTGCGCCATTCGGTCGTCCTTGAGCATGTGCAGCAGCGTCGTCTTGCCGGCGTTGTCGAGGCCGAGGAAGACGAGCTTGCCGCTCTTCTTGGAGAGACCTGGAATTCTTATAGCATTAGCCATTTTAAAAGATTTAGTATCTTAGGATCTTTTCGGAAAAAAGGCCGCGAATTCTTGAGTTTTAGCCATTTTAAAAGATTTCGAATCTTAGGATCTTTTTGTATAAGCTTTAGCATTCTTGAAAATTTAAGAAATTAAAAAAATAATTTATTAGCATTTTAAAAGAAGTCCTCCTTACGAGTTTAGTCCGGTTTTAGTACTATTTAGAAGTAAATTCAGCATATAAAATAACACCTTCTCATAGTTAGGAACGTCTGTGCAGCACGAGATGAAAGAAACTTTTTTCTTCTTCAGAGAGAATAGCAAATGAAAAAAAGACAAACAAACCGAGAAAGTTGAGCATATCCGAGAACCAGCTCCAGAGCCACGACATGTCTGCGCTGCTCTTGGTTCAAGCTGATTTACCTGAATTCAAAATTGTGTATCATGAAAACATTCAGGACTCGTCTTTTTAATAATTGAGCTGAAGAGAAATACAGAATAAGACGGAAGAGGGTTTTTTTTATATTCGGCAATGTTTCGCAGAGGATAAAAGCGCTTAGGAACATTCAATTAGACTCGTCGTGTTAACTAAGAATGGAGTATGTAAATCATCGCAAAACGGCAGAGAACACGAGGAACCATGTTCAAAAATGCTTGATAAAAACGAATATCTCAGTTTAAAAAAGTGAATCATGATGAGTCGAAAAACCCAGCGTCAGCACCACGCTTCGGATCTTCAGGATCAGAAAAAAGCGGTTTATAACGTTAAATTGCAAAGTAACAAGAGTTATAAGACGATTAACAAAACTGTTGACATCTTTAATATTAAGGAGTAAGGAAGACTAAGGCTTTAAGGTTAAGCAAATAAGGAACAAGTCGTTTAAGAATTATTAAGGTAGAAGAACGCGCCATAAAAGACTCTTAAAAGACGCGTGTCCTCTCGCCAAACGCGATAGCAGCAGAAAAATCCTCTGAAAATGAGTGTGCTGGCCTTTCGCTGCGTATCGGCGCGCTCAGCACAAGGCGCGCTACGCAGCCAAATGAATCTTCCACGTCAGCTCTCATTCTTTCTTCTCTCTCTCTCTCTCTCTCCCTTTCTCTCTCTCTCTCCCTCTCTCTCCCTCTGCCTTTCTTCTTCCTCCATTCACATCCAATCTGCCGTGGCCCCTCTCTCTCTGCCACCGTTACGGATAGCCAAGGGCAAAAGTGACGTCATTTTTATTAAGAAGCGAAAAGGACGAGCAAAGAAGGATTGATAAGAAATGTGAGCAGATCGAGGGAAAATATTTTTGTCACTTTGCCAAAACAACAAGTTGCTTTAGCGCTATTTTAACCAATTCGCTAATTAAGCTTCGGACCGAAACTTGTCAAGCAATGATAATCAAATTATCCTTTGGACAGGAACGCTCAGCTCAAGCTTTTTGAAGCGCGAACTGATAGAAACAATCATCGCAAGGATTACAAGGGAAAATATAGCCTATTTCAACATAAAAGAAGTGAAAATAACAGCAAAGAGCGGGTAAGAACAGCTGGAGAAGTTAAACATGAAAATTAGAACACATTTTAGTGTGCAGAGCGAGAAGTGGGAAAGGAGACTTTTATCTGACTTCCTATCCAATTTACGGACAAAAGCCATTGTGTCGTGTCGAACGGATTTCGAACAGTTTCGTTCATTTTCGTTAAGGTTGCTCCTCCCCGTTTCGTTTGCAGTATAAAATTTCATGGTTCGCCTTTGTTGTTGATATATAGTTGTACGGCGCTATCTTCTTCCTGAATCTGTTCACCGTTTTTCGAGTTGGTGAGCATTAATTCGATAAAAACAGCTCGATCTTGTTACCTTTCTTTTGTTTTTTCAGGTAATTGATCTGGTCCTCAACATCTTCAGCCATGACGAATTTGGTGAAATCGCTCGGCTATAACATCAGCGGTCAGGTAAGAGATCGTATTTATTGTTCTTCTTCTTCATTCTTCTTCGATTCCTTCATTTTTTCTAGTTTTAGCTTCATTTATACTTAATTTCCTTTGTGATATTCCTCTCCGAGTATTTCGTCATTGTCTTTTTTTTCGCTCTGCTTTTGCTTCAGTTTTACGGCAATTATAGCAACCTATTTTCATTTTGTGGGAATGTATCGCAACCTATGGTACCGTGTTTTGATAAGCTATAAAACGCTTTCCGTTATAGTTTGTGGCTCGCATCGTCTCTTTCGTCATCAACATGTATCTGCTGCGGGTAGTGGATTCCGCCGTTATAGGACTCGTCAATGTAAGGTTCGCCTATTGTTTATTCGTTATATATATATATATATATATATATATATATATATATATATATATTCAATTTTAACGGCAAATTTACTTTCCAGGTGTCAACCTAGTTTCTATTATATATTAATTCAATTATTATTTATTTTTATTCTTAAATGGAGCGAATAATAAGATTGTAAATATTTAAAATAAAATAGAAATAAAATAAATTATTCTAGACTCATGCTTCTCTACGACACGACTCTTTTTCTGACGCGCGAGCCCCTGCGCAAGTCGCCCATCCTCAAGCAGTCCATTCCCAAATTTGTCAACATTATCTGGACTAGGTTTGGCGAGAGTTTAAATTTTACCTCTATTAAAAAATAATTTCTCACATCAACCTTATCGGCCAACACCATTGTTAGACAATAGAAACCCATTTGAAGTATGTGTTCTTAAAAAAGGAGCTGTGGTTCAGTATCAATTTACAAAAAGAAACCAAGTTCTTTACAGTACAACGCTCATTCTTTCCCGTCACCCGTGCTTTTTCATAGTCACGAACTAATCTCATACTATTCTTTGGTAAAGCAGCCAATCCATCCAACATTTTCCTCCAGTTAAATGAATATAACGAATGTGATTTGTGGTTTAAAAAAAAGTTTGCATCCATTCCTCTAACCCTCTTATCTCTCTCTCTCTCTGTCTACTTTTTCTTTTCTTCCTATCCCTTCTCTTTCTCTCACAATCAGCCCCCTGCTCTGCATTGCTCTCTCACCTGTCGCTCTCGCTCTCTCTCTCTCATCTCTCTCTCTTTCTCTCCTTCTCCCCCTTTCTCTCTCTCTCTCTCTCTCTCTCTCTCTCTCTCTCCCTCTCTCTCACTCTCCTCTCTCTCTGCAGCCCGCTGCTCTGTCTGGCTCTCTCCTCCCTCACCCTCCCCCTCTGGCTGGCCTTCTCCTCCTCTCCCGTGCCTCTCTCGATCCTCGCCGCCTTTTCCTTCTCCGCTCTCCTCGAATCGCTCGCCGAGCCCTTCGCTGTCATCTCGCTGAGATTCTCACTTGACGCTCACTTTGCACTCTCACAGGTACGAAGTATATTTATAATGTTTAATTAATTAATATTAAAGATTTTTTTATATTTATAATATTTAATAAGTTAATTTTAAAGAAAAAGTAGTACATACTCTATATTCGTTTTACTAAAAATCATGTGAGAAAATTGGGCAAAAAGTTGTTTTTTTTACAATAATTTTTATATATTTAAAATGAGCATTAAAGATTATTCTTTTATTTAAATTGTTTTAAGAGTAAGTTATCCAAAAAAGATTCTATAGTAGTTTTAGTTAATATATTTATTTTTTTTTTTACTTACAGGCTCTCCTCGTGTCGCTGAAACGAATAATCGTGCTCGTACTCCTCTTCGCAATGTCAACAGTGGATCATCTGTCGCTCTTTGCAATTGCACAGGTTTTTATTATAGAATAAAAAAAAAAAAAATATATATATATATATATATATATATGTAAATATATATATATATATATATTATATATATATATGTAAATATATATATATATTATATATATACCGTATTTTCTCTATTAGTACCCCCGGGGGTTCTATTTTTCAATACCCTTGCGAGAGGGGGGCACTATTAGAGGGAGGGGTTCTATTTTTCAATGTGAGACACTAAAAGTTTAATCACAACATTTCATTCCCAAAAAAAGAAGAATCGTAGCCCGAATTCAATGGAATCATTACTGGAATATCCGTTTTACAACAGATTTACCATGGATTTGGCATCAGATCATTGGTAAGGGCATCCCATGCCTCCAGGATCTATACGAGGAACATCTAGAGCTGAAGTGATAGACTATAAGGGGGGGGGGTACTATTGGAGGGGGGGTTCTACTAGAGGGAGGGGTTCTATTTTTCAATGGCATTTTCAGAGGGGGGTACTATTAGAGGGGGGGTTCTAATAAAGGGGAGGTACTAATAGAGAAAATACGGTATATATATATATATATATGTATATATATAAATTAATTAGTGTAATAAAATTTTTTAAATGTTTTTTTTTGCGGAAAAATTGGCAATTAAGGAATTTAATATAATTTTTGAGATATTTACTACTAAATTTGTATATAACGCGTAAACATTCTTGCTTACACGTTTTGATGAGTTTGTTTCCAGAATATTCTGGTTTTTGTGTACCCGTGGATTTCATTGTCATTATATTTTTCCTCACTGTCGACATTTGTCGTGAGCGTGGAAAGGAAGATGATCGTGAATACTTATTTGGATCGGGAATTTAATAGAAGTAAGAAAAATTGAAGAGAGGCAAAAATTTTAATGTTTTAATGAAATAACTATATTACCGTATCCATGCATCTCCTTTGTTCGCTTACATCAAAGTGTGGGAAGAAGTTCAAGAACTTCACCTCTAGTCGTTATTATTAGCTAATTTTTATTAATTAATTAAATATAAATAAACATTTGTTGTAAAGTACATTGTCTGTCTAGTCGTAATTATTAACTAGTTTTTATTAATTAATTAAATATTAATAAACATTAGTTCTAAAGAACATTTTCCATATCATACATTCTGTAGTATCCATAAAATACAGTATATATAAAACTATAGTATCCAACCCCCGCTCGCAGGTGGCCGCCTCTCTCGCGTACCTTCTCTTTCACGTGGCTGCCTTCGCCCGCTACGTCTCCCAAGGCAGAGCCGAGCTCGCTGCCGCCTTCCCTACCGTGCGCGATCTCTTTCCGCGACCGCTAGAAGGCTTCGACGAAGGCTCCGTTGCGGTGAGTGTAGTTTTAAGATGAATATATTTAGTTGTAACTATTTCAAGAAAATAACAGTGGTTTTGGAGTGAAGGAAGGTCTTGCAGAGCCAAAATGTTTACGAGTAGTTCTTTTTTTCGCCGTTATATTTCTCTCTCTCTCTCTCTCTCTCGCTCTTTTCTCTCTCTATCTCGCCCTTTTTCTCTCCCTGTCTCTCTCTCTCACTCTCTCTCCTTTTCTCCATCTCTCGCTCCCCCTCTCCACAACTTTCTCCCCACTTCCTCTCTCTCTCTCTCTCTCTCTCTTTCTCTCTGTCTTTCTCTGTCTCTCTCTCTCTCTCTCTCTCTCTCTCCAGGCCGTCCGTTCTCTGCTCTGTCACTCGATGCTGAAGCAGCTGCTAACAGACGGGAGTGCCTTTGTCATGACCTTCACGCGGCTGCTCACTCTGCAAGAGCAAGGTTCCGGCCGTTCAAGAGAACACCAGCTAATGATTTTGCCGATTCTATTGTAAACGTAAATATTCCAACAACAACAAAAATCCAAAAAAAGGTGCCACCTTTTTTCTCCATTCCCGTGTATTGCCTGACCATGAGGCATTCATTCATTCATTGATTCAGCCATCTACGACGCAATTTAAAAAATGTAAATTCTGTCAAAATGTTTCACGGAAACATGTAACATTAGGGCTAAGAGTGGCCCCAAAATGGGTAGATTCTCTCAGTGTAGCGCGGGCCCAAAATGGAGATGGGTCTCTCCATACCATTTTATTCACTTGAGCCGTCTATGACGCGGTCGAGCGACTGGGCAGCCTGGTGGCTCGCATGATCCTCGCGCCCCTCGAAGACTCTGCCTTTGCCTACTTCTCCAACTCGCTCAACAAGGAGAGCGCCGTCTTCCAGAAGAATACGGTAGGATTCATTCTACCGTAGTAGTTTGTCAATCTTATATCTAATTTGCATAAAAAATACTTGTGAATTTATTTATTTCTATATTTTCGTTGTGTTTTAAAATACTCTTTGTATTCTTTAAATTATATTCCGTTTGTATCAATTTTTTTAATTATTTTATTATGATCGTATTAAGAAGACTTTCTAACTTTCTATGAAAAGTGTCGCCACCATAACCCGAAATTTTCGTTGCAGGATTCTCACGACTCGCTTGTCAAGACATTTGGCGCTCTCCTCCACGACCTCACCCTCTGCGGTCTCATCGTCTGTCTCTTCGGCATTCCGTACTCTCGTCTAGCAGTGAGCATCTATGGCGGCGAGCTCTTGGTCAACTCGGGAGGTGGGTCTATGGGACCTCTTTTTTTTCTTAGAGAGGCCTCCGAGTCATCTCGTGAGGTGTGATCATGACCCTTTTTTCTTTGCCGGACAATGAGACCCGTTTGAGTTTTTTTTTTCATTTTTGAAGGAGATATGGATTCAGAAGAGTTCTTTTAATTTCGGTGGAGATAATAACAGACTTATAATTGGTGAAAAAGATTTGATTGCTCCCGAACGGTCTTTTTTTCTCCCCCCCCCCCCCCAAGAGTACGACCCGGTGCTTTACATAACGTTCATTCCATGATAAGCATTTCATGTCGTGACATCTCTGATAGGGCAATGTCGTTTTCTACAATTAATTGTAAAGACTGAGTAACTGTATCCGCAAATAGATATTTGCCGAGGTACCATACTATGTTTCCGAATTTGTTTTTAAAAGAAACGTAATTTAAAAGAATCACGAACATTTTTTTCTTCTAATAATTTATTAAGTGATTGAATTTTGTTAAATAATGCATTGCATTGGTTATCATCCAATGATAACAATGAATTTCTTAATATTTGATTTTTTTTAAGAAGGCAAAAAAAGCGCGCGAATTCAAACGTGAGTTTTGGCTGTGCTTTTAAGGAGCTCTCCTGCTCGCCGTGTACGCCTCGTACATTGTCGTGACCGCAGTGAACGGCGTGACTGAAGCATTCGCTTTTGCTTCCATGAATGCAAAAGATGTCAGTTTTGAGTTTTGCTTCTTTTTTTTATCTCCCTACCATCTTTAACTATTTATGTTTCTCTCTCTCTCTCTCTTTTGCTGTGTGTGTGTCTCTCTCTCTCCCTCTCTGCTTCTCACTTTCTCCCTCACTCTTTGTCTCTCTCTCCCTCCTCTCTCTCTCTCTCTCGCTCTCTGTCTCTTTCTCTCTCTCCCTCCCTTCCTCTCTCTCCCATCTCTCCCTCTCTCTCTTTCTCTCTCTCTCCCTCTACTTTCCCCTCTCTCTCTCTCGTTTCCCTCTCTCTCCAGCTCTCTCTCTCTCTCGCTTTCTTTTTCTCTCTCTCCCTTCTCTCTTTCTCTCTCCCTTCCAGGTCTTTGCCCACGGTAGCTTCCTCTTCCTGGCCGCTCTCGTCCACCTCTCCCTCTCGGTGGCTCTCTGCTACTTCCTGGGCGCAGTTGGCTTCATCATTGCCAACATGGTCAACATGGCCGCGCGCATCATGTACAGGTTGGGAAGAGGGATGAGGATAGGAGACTAGTTATGTAGCTAATTAGGTAGCTAATTAGGTTGCTAACTAGGTAGCTAATTAAGTAACATTAGGTAACTAATTAACTCGGGGCTACGGTAGCTTAAGATCCTAGGGATAGAACAGTTCTAAGGAACATGACTCGGAGTAGAGAGGATACAAGGCAGAGAGAGAGAGAGAGAGAGAGAGAGAGAGAGAAAGCAACGAGAAAAAGAGATATCTGCCTTGTCGTCCAAAATGCGAAGATATAAAATTTGTGTGTGTGTGTGGAAAATTTCATGAGATATTTCAAGATTAGGTATTCAAAATTTGAGCTGCATGATCCGATGTGAAGCTAGCCTTGGCTTGTTTAGTGGAATTGTGATTAGTGCTGAAAATGATAGCTTATCTTCTCTCTTTCTCTCTCTCTCCCCCCCCCCTTTGTCTATCTTTCTATGTCTAGTGTCTCGGTCTCTTGGTTTCTATTTTTTCAGTTTCTCTCTCTGCCTCTCTCTCTCTCCCCACTTATCTCTCTCTCTCCTAGCTGGCGCCACGTCTCCGCCTACCTTGGCGCCAGGACCCCGTCGATCTTCTCGCTCCTGCCCCGAGCACAGACAGCTGTTCACATGGTCTTCGCTCTCTTCGCCTGTTGCGTCTCGCTTTTGGTTAGGATTTTATTTGTTATTCGTTTAAAAAAATTAAGAATTAATGTAAGTTTTCCCGCTTAGAGGGAAATATAACCTAGTTTCCAAAACAAACATACTTTTAAACAACCAACTTTTTTTTTCTAAATAATCTAGTTTTTAAATAACTAAACTTATTCTTAACCGAATTTCTAATTAACCGAATTTCTAATTAACATTATTTCTGAATAACTTAATTTACAATTAACATAATTTCTAATTAACCTAATTTCTAATTAACATTAATCACTAATTAACCGAGCCTCTAATTAAAGGAAGTATCCGACGAAAGAAAACCGTATCTGATAAAATTACGTTTCAAAGTGTGCTAAACTCCCAACTGGACGAGCCTTTTTTTTAGCGCCCGTTACAAAATTTCAAATTTGAAACGTATGTGAATCTAACCTCTCTCGACTTCTTTCATTGTCTCGCTTTTCTCCAACGTCTGTATCTCTCATCCCTTGTGAAAATGGGATGCTAAGTGGGCTAGACGGGCAGAGACTGCCTCTTCTTCCCACCCGTTGGCACTCCTAGCTTGGATTTGAGCATACAGCGGGTGCATCGACAGAGACGTTTTATACCGTATTCCCAAAAACAAATGCAAAGTTCTGGCTAAATACTGACTTTCGTAATGCGGGACCACCTCTAATCGATCTTTTAGGCCAGACTTGATCATATGGGAATATAAAACAATAAGTTATGTTTTCGTCGGATACTTCCTTTAACCTATTTTCTAATAAGCCTAATTCCTAATTAACCTCATTTCTGAATAACCGATCTTCTAATTAACCTTATTTCTAATTAACCGGTTTTTTAATTACCTTGTTTCTAATTAGCATAATTTCTGAATAACCTTATTTCTAATTAACCAAATTTCCCTCCTTTTTTCCAGCTTTTCGGCATGACCCCTGGCATCTCGTACACGTTGACTCATCTCTCAATTGGCGGCGCTCTCTTCTTCCTCATCGGCTGGCATGTCTACCACCAAGAAGAACTCTTCCAGCACTTTATGCACCAGAAGACGCACTAAAAATAAGGGCGCGCACTAAAATTCGCGCCCCCGCCCCCTTCTGCCTGCCCCAACGTACTTTACACATGTTGTTTTATTCGAATCACGGTCTCACTTCATTTTATTATGTAGTATTTATATTTAAAAAAAATTTTGCTCGTTTTTTTCTAATTTATTTCTAGCGTATTCGGCGTTATTGCGAGTTGTTATTGTCCTAGTCATTACTGTAAATTTTTCTACGGGCCCAGGTAATATAGTGTACATTATTTACTTAGGTAATACGAATATTACTCCATATTTATTTCAGTGCTACTTTTGTCTTTTGTTGTTTGACTAATTAACCCGTTCTTATATTTCATTCCACCTTGTTGATATTACTTTGTGGAATAATGCATTAATAAATTATTGTCTTTAATTCAACATTATTGACGTCATTGAGAAAGAATATCATCAGCTAGTGAAAACGCACGAATAAATAATGCGATGAAAACAGATTCTCGTTGCCTCAGCTTTTAAAATGTTCTGCCGCACATGTAATCTTGGTCAAAGTAGCTTTGAGCGGTCGAGGAACATGATAAAGAGCGCTCAGCGCTCGTTGTTCTATCCCCGAACTTCGTCGCAGCTTCCCAAAAATTCTAACACACACATTTCCAGCCAATATAATTGTGATTTTGATGATAGAAAAGGACAGCTATTTGATCTATTAATTTGTATGAGTTGTTCTTGTTCAAGTTTTGCAGTTTGGAATGGCTTTCTTTTTCTTTCCACCCGCTGGCAACAACCATCGCCATCCCAATCTCCAATATGAGCGTCAACATCATATCGCATTCTGCTTGGTAAATGAAGGACTCTTCGAGAGACGATATCGACTCTCGCCTGGAAACATCGATGTACTTGAGGGGGGGGGGGGCGAATGGACCATTTCCCCTGAGAACCAAGTAACTGAGCAAAGTAGCATAAAATGGAGTGGTATTCAGCAAAGTTGTAGGCTCTCCTCGGCCTCCGCTACCTCCTCACGAATGCGCCGTTCATCGTGTTGAGTGATGCCCTTGGCTTTTGTGAGTCCACGGCAGGCAACTGTCTGTGGCGCTTCATCGATGGAGTTCTCGCCCTGCGAGAAAGATACATCCGCTTCCCCGTGTCCTCGTTGGCATACTGTCGAGGCGCCGCCGATGCCTACAGCTATAGAGGGCCCTTTAGTAGTTAGTTCTGCTCGTTAAGTAATAGGCGCAATGTATAAAAGTCCCTCTTGAAATCAATCTCCTCCTCGCAGTTGATGCTTACGGCCGCATCGTCTTCGCCAATGCCAACTGGCCTGGCAGTGCGCACGACTCCTTCATCCTCCGCCATTCCGCACTCGGCCAGGCCATTTCCTCGGGCTCGATTCCGCAGGGGTTCGTGCTACTTGGCGACAAAGGATTCGCGAATGGCCAGCACGTCGTGACTCCACTCCGAAATCCCCAGACCCCACAGGAATAAGATTTTAACTCAGCCCACCGCACAACAAGAGTGCATGTAGAACAGGTCATCGGCATTCTTAAGAAAAGATTCGCTATCCTGCAGTCGGAGATAAGGATGGAGCCGGAACAGGCAGCCAAGACCATCATGGCATGTTGTGTCCTTCACAACATGGTCATCGAGCTGCGCACTGGTGGATGCGCCGTTGGAACGAACCGCGTTGCTAGAATGCCTCTTCCAGTCAACGGCGCCGACCCTCTAGCCCATATGATTGCCCACATTTAAGTCGCCTGTTCTAAATAATATTGCATATTTTATGAGCTGTTTCTGCTACACTGAGTGCTGCTTTTCAGTAAGTAAAGAGAGAGAAAAGCAGCATGTTCATCTGAACGCATTGAACATGACTACGGTAGTTGTATACCTACAGTAACCATGAGGAATGCTCCATGATTACTTGAACGATTGAAAAAGAAACAAAGTATTATTTATCAGTTAACACTGAAAACCCAACAAATGGTCAAAGCCATTAGAATAAACAAAAGTAACAAAAAACTGTTAACCTGTAAAGATTCTAATAATGCTCTGATTATATATGAATTAAAGAATGATAAAATCTAATCTCTCTGCGAAAAGAACACTGTGCTATAATCTTTCAGGAATAACAATTTAAAAAAAAACAACGAAGCTACATCTCAAACGACCGAGTGGACAAAGTTGCACTTCGCTGTGGAACGGCAGGAGTGGTGAATGCTCCAGCATTCACTTGCTGTCCACCATCCACTTGCTGTCCACCATTCACTTGCTGTCCAGAGACACGCGCGAGAGTCATCTTGACCAGTTCATTCGTGTTGCGGATGAGCAGAGAGATGGCAGAGAACACCTCCTCCTGCTTCTTAGTTGTCGTGAGTTGCGCCTGAAATGCAGCATCTAAGTGAAGGACTAAAAAGGATTAAAAGTAACCAAAGGAATGAGTCGTAATACTAAAAGAAAAACAAGGGGAAAAGTTAAAACGAAATGATTAAGCTGCAAAAACGATATGAACTTACTAAAGAAATAGAGGTGAAGCCTATGAACATGGCAGCCTATGAACCAAACTAATTGTAAGTTAGGACTGAAAAGTATTAAAACTTACTAAAGAAAGAATAAGTTGTAACAAAGAAAAGCAAAAACTGATAAGGAAAGATGAAAGAAATGGGTGTTACCTTCAAGACTTCTGCGTGCATGAGTCGAAGCTGTGAGTCGGTGAGTTGGCGACGGCTTGCCTTAAAAAATCAATAATCAGCATGAAAGTAATACAGAATTTAAAAAGTAAGGGCTATATGTACCTCCTTCTCATTGAAAGCAGGCAGAAGAGCGCCTGGAGGAATGAAGCCATCATTGTCTTCCTGAAAAGATGGAGTAATCATTCATTACAAATCACAATCACAAGGAATGGAATCCAAAAGAGCTACTGGGAAAGAGCGAGTCCTATTGACATCATAAATTGACTGCATTAAAAACAGAACCGACCTCATTTAAGGGGAGAACAGCCTTCTTAGCCCTCACACGCTGATGCTGAAAAAAAAAGAATCATACGGTTAATCTTAACAGTATCGGATCTATCGACCTCTTTTTCAGATGGCAGAAGCGCGCGGGGAGAATGGAAGTGGTCGTTGTCATCCTTAAAAGATGGCGTGCTCAATCACTTATTAAATTCATGTTCAATACTACCGTTAGAAAAGGTAACAGACCTCACTTACAAAGATGACTTCCTTCTTGAAACTCGCCCGCTCCCGCTCTCGACCTTCGCCTGGCTCCTTTTTGGGAACACGATTCTTAAAGAAATCACGATTCTTAAGGAAATCATAGAAAAATGTCCTAAAGGCCTTGCTAACGAAGACAAACCGGAAGAACTGCGGATTCGTTTCCGCCTCCAGGCTCAATTCCGCGGTATCCGGGAGTTTCGCCGTATACCGCCTCGAAGTCGACCGCCAGCTCGTTCAACTCTTCCTCCTCCACTTGAATCTCTTCTTCCTCTTGGCTGTCGTAACCACCAGCCGTCGCATTCATGTATCTAAACAGGCACAACTAGCAAGCATCAAAGTATATTCTTTTGCACAACTTCCTTTTCAGGAGTATCAAAATGCGATCGTGTGATCAGCTAAGATAGAAGGCGGTGCCAACCCACTTGGAGGTGAAGAATAACACATAAATGCATACCATGATGGCATAACATCCAACGATCACAAGCAGTACAGTTCATTACCAGATTTTTCCCAGTCAATATTTACAAACACAGCGCTGGCTTGAAAAAACAAACAAAAATAATTAGGAACCTCGAACGCCTTGCACAATTGTTCCTTGCGAGCGAGGATCACCTTCCTTATCTGATGGTCGGAGAATTCGCGGCTAGGAATGGACAGAATTCGGTTTTCCTCACAATTCTGTTAAACAAAATATGAGTAGAACTAACTCGAATTCGACGCGAGCGAGGGCCAGCACTTCTTTTGTCGCCTTCCTTCTTCGGCAATTCGCCTCCGGGTTGCGCGATCCGTTGTGCTCAATGAGTACATCGCGCCGCTCGAGGACTTCTTTGATGAGGAAGCGTTTCTGCTCCCGAGTGACGTAGGTCGAGGCCATTCTCCAGTGATTGCCTCGAAAAAAAAACCATAAATTAAAACAAGAACATCCCTAAAACACATATCCGAACAGACTGATACAAAGAATTTGGCGCCCAGCTTGATATTGTGGAATCCACAAAGCATCACCATTAGTCTTACACCAACCAATTAGTTAAGAAGTCTTAACAACTAAAATGCTCACTAGTAGAATAAACAACAACAAAAAACATACTAATGTTCAACTCTTCCAATTCAGCGTCGAAATAACAACAAGAAAATGTTGAACGACACTAGTACGAAGGTTCGTTCATCATTTTTTTCAAAAAAGTTCGTCGACGATCAGAGAAGTAAGCTTTAACGTGGAACAATGGAGAGAAACAAACAAACATGCTCCCCCATTACTCCAAAAATTCTCCAACTTTTGGCGTCTCCGTGGTCGTCAGCGACAGGTCAACGCCGAGCGACAGATTACCCGGGCCGTCATCTCTAAAGTAGAGAGATATGTAGATTAACACATTACATTCCTCCGAGTTTCTGTAACTTCGATCCATGCAATTTATTTAATTAACGTATTTATTGTACGAACGTGTAGCCCCATTCGTAAAACTCGTACATGCAGCAAGTGTGGCGCGCCATTTGCGTCCCGGCCGGCTCGACGTAGTTGCCAGTGGCGTTGCCGTTCAAGAAGACGCCATAGACCGTGCCGTTGGGGTCGATCTCCGAAGACTGAAATATGGCAAGTGATGGTCAAAATTCGTTGTTATTTAAGGCATATTGAAGATTAAGCTCTCCCAAAGAATGTGCTACACACAGCGCTGAAAATATAATACTTTTCCCGGCTGGCGGGAAAGTTCGTTTTGAAGTATGCGGAAAACCTACTTTCAAAACTGACATTGACAGATGAATGCAGCTGCACGTCCTCGTCCGTACTGTTTTTATACAACCATTTGAACTTGCCTTCGTCTTCGTCAAACTCGGCCGAGAGCCAGCACGCAAAGGGCTGTTTGATCTTTATTATATAGTCCGCTCCTGAGTTAACCACATCAAACGTGGCAAATTCTTGGCCATTTGAGCAGATATTGTTTGCGTCCTTCGCGAGGACGAGGGAATGGTAGACCGTATACTGGAAGTAGTCCTTCTTGTACGGCTCCCACCAATGGTATTGACTGATACAAGTGTAGTCCCTCAAATAGATGTTTTGAAAAAGTTGTTGACACATTTATTGATTGATTTTGATGCCACATCGATTCATGGCAAAAATAATTTTTAAAATATGCATGTGTGACAGTTCAATTCTTAATTTAAGCGCGCCATTCTCGAGAACGCACGGATGTGGGTGTTGGTGGTATTGGCAGTGAGCGTCGAGGGAGCTGAGCAGGAAGATGAAGAGGACAGCGGAGACGAAACGGCTCGAGAAGCTGAAGACGGCCTTCGCAGTCAGCTTCTGCAAAGTGCGAAGGGAAAGAATGATTATTGGGTAACATACATTTTTTATCTATTAAAATATTTTATTCAATATTTCCTCATTTATTTAATGTTCCAATGTAACTGATTTTCAGACTCTTTATGCGCATAACAACTATTCGAAACCGTGGTACAATTTGCTTGGGTTGGAATAAGTTTATATTTATGTCAGCTTTTGAAGTCTTCATATTAGTCAAAAAGGAACAGTTGGAGGGGGGGGGGGGATTTTTAAGCGTTTAGGAGAGCACACCGTCGAAAGAGTCGAGGTCGGCATCTTGCTCGAAGGGGCGGGGGCGGAGCTTCGGAGAGCAGAAAGTAGCTCGACAGCTCGCGACGGAAGAACCTAGTTGAAGTAGCGGGCGAATGCCTGAATTGATCGCTTTTATACGAAATTTTTGCGCTCGCCACGCACTAAAACTGAAAGTAAAACTAAAATTTTTCTTAAATTGCTCTTGAAATTGAGCGTAGGTTCAATTTTGACACGTATTTTTGTGTCATTAACATCAATTTTATTTTAAATAATCAGTCGCCAGTAGATATTTATTTTGCTTTTCAGACATTTGCTTAGGATAATAAGATTTTATTCACAATATTCGCGCATTTCCTTATATTGACTTTGGTTTTATGCATGCAAGGAATTATGAGAATTTTTAAATTTGCTGACACGATCATTCCTTTTTGCGCACCGATTATGATCTTCAATTTACACATTCGCTTTTCTTTATTTTAAAGTTGTTTCACTCATAGCTGACTAATTTTTCATTCTAATTTACTTTGACCCTTTCAATCATGAAATTTCTTCAGCACAACCGGAAAGACGAGATGAATGATCAGAATGAATCGCTTTTTGCCTTGTCCAAGTCCAGATCAGTTAAGGAAGTGTGAAGATTGGAAGTGATCACTGATTCTTTATAGAAAAGACTGGAGCGATGTTCTCACTCCGCATTGCAAAAAAGGATGGAAAAGAAGCACTGTAGTCAATTTCAGTATCTATTACTTTCCGCCGCTGTCAAACTACAAAGGAGATCTCTTTTCTTATAGTACTTATCTGTGTTAGTTCTTTCCCTGTTCTGATCAGCAATGGTAGCGTGAAGATTGGAAGAGTTCACATCGGTGTCTTTTGAGAGAAGGCGGGAACGAAATGGTCACTCCGCGAAGGAAAGCTCGGGGTAAAAGGATTGAAAACCAGCATTGCTGTGGTCCATTTCAGCACCGATAAATTTTTGCAATTTTCAAATTGCATTGTTGTTCACATTTTCTTGAATGGCAGAGAGTGCGAAGGGCAGCAATGATATTGGGCGAGAGCATGGAATGCCCATTACAAAATGATGTGGTCCCATGCATGCGAAATTCCGACCATGATTGAATGGGACAAAGTGCAATAGGCAATTATCCAGCTTTTATTGCATATCAAGTCACGTCTTCAACTGCTTTGCATATATGTAACTCCACAACATCTAGCTAAAAGCCAAAATTTGGTTTCAGTTTCACCAAAATGAACATTGAAAAGCTGTCCCTGTGAAAGTTTACTCATTTTCAGCTCAAAATGTAACCTTGATTAGCATTTGCAACACTCGGAGTCAATTTTGTGAATATTAATTGAATGGCTGCCTAAACCACTAGATTTTGACATCCACAACAGAGTGTGACTCTGCGAAAGACTCAGACACAGGGGTGGCCGGGGGCCGAAAATATCCGGCCCCGGCCCCCAGGGTAGGCCCCGGCCCCGGTGGTCGGCCCCGGCCCCGGCCCCCGGGGTCGGCCTCGAAGTAGGCCCCGGCCCCAAATCTTGAAATTTTTCTGAAAAATATCTGCGTTGGAGGCAAAATTCATTTAAAACTGAGAAAATACGTACATCTGTAACGCATACGAAATAAATCGGGGCACTTTTCATCATAAATTGGCTCATGCTGTTCAACTGGGGGTGAACTTTACTCAATTATCCACGGCCCCCGGCCCCCAAGGTCGGCCCCGGCCCCGGCCATGGCCCCCGAGGTCGGCCCCGGCCCCGGCCCCGGCCCCCAGGGTCGGCCCCGGTCCCGGCCCCGGCCCCCGGGGCCGGGGGCCGGGGCCTGGGGCCGGGGCCGGGGCTGGCCACCCCTGCTCAGACATATGAGCATGTGAGCAACGTCACGATTAGCCACAGAAGGCAACTTTAATGCGGAGGCAGCGAAAGGAAGCCGACTGTGATTCCGACGGCGATCAGCAGAGCGCTGAAAGAAGGCAAAACAAGCGAGCCTCATGCATAAAAACTCGACTGACGCCTCGGTCGTTTCTGTATCAGTGGGCGTCGTCGGCGTCTTCGTGTTGCCGAATTCCTCAAACTTGTACTCCCACTTGAACTCGCCTCCGTCAAACTTGGCAGAGGCCCAGCACGCAAAAGGCTCCGCGATTTTAGTGTAGCTGCCTTCATAAGCGCCTGCGCCCAAGGTAAACGCGGCCAGTTCATAGCCATCTGGGCAGCTCTTCGGAGCCTCATTCGAGAGGACAAGGGCGTGGACGACGATGTACTGGCATGGTAGAGCTCCGGTAAGTAGATTTCCAAGCCAGGCGGAACGGAAATATATAAAGTTCCTAAAAGAAGCCATTACGAAGCCACATACATTATTCAGGCCGAAAACAATTGAACGCACTTATCTGCGGAAGCGCCGAGGGAGTTGAGCAGGACGACGAAGAGGACAGCGGAAGCGAGACGAGCGGAGAAGCCGAAAACGCCAACGGCCCGCATCTTGAAGAGTAGCGCTATTGACTGGTCAGATGTGTTCCTTGAGCAAGCGCGTCAAAGCGGCTCTGGTTTTCGTGGTTTTCCTTATCAGCGTGGCAGTTCTGGCATCGGTGGACTACTCTCGAAACTATTCACGGCCATTTTGCCAATTGCGAAACGCGTCGGAAGAAGTGTCGCTACTGAAGCACTTACGGCTGGTGAGCAAATAGTTGACGATATTAACCGTGGACGTAGTTTTAAAGATGCGATAAAGGAACATGGTGGAAATGCCTATAAAAGCCTAGCAACACGTGGAAAAGCACGGCTTCAAGATGGAAGTGGGAGAAAACGAAGAAAGAATAGAAAAGTGACTAAAAAGAGAAAAATTGTTAAACGGCGTAAGAGTAAGACTAAGCGAAAGTATAAAAGACGTGTAAAGAGAAAGGAGGCTTCATTTCCTCGAGACATTTTTTTCTAAATAATGGGTAAACTTTTGGATGCAAAGTCACCACCGGCAATTCGCAGCGAATTGGCGGTCTTTGAAGTGCCGTCTACTCAGGTAGTTCTCGATTCTGCGCGCTGGCTCTCCATTCCAACAAGTACACCTATTAATAACAGCGGCCCTTATTTGTTCAACGTGGTAGACTCTCGACACTATCTGCAATGTTCCAAAACTTATATTGCCATGAAACTACGTATTGCCCGTACAGATGCAACTGACGTGGCTGATTATGCATTTACGAATTATATCGGTGCAACCTTCTTTTCACAAGTAAATTTGGAGATAAATAACCAACAAATATTTGAATGTAGTCAGTATGCATACAAGTCATACCTTGAAACTCTCTTGACTCACAGTACTGATAATAAGTACGGCGTTTTGCAAGCTGCCGGTCTTTTCGAAGATAATACCGGGGTTGATTTGGCTACTAATATTGGATATACTAAGCGTGTGGCTGCCGCAAAGGGAGGAGAGATTGATGTTATTGCACCTGTACACATTGATCATTTTTCAACTGATAGACTACTCGTTCCGCATTTGAATCTGCAATTTACTTTTCATAAAAACGCTGATAGTTTTGATTTTGGAATCTCATGATGCTAATGCAAAATCAGAGAACGTAAAAGTTGAAGTAGTTTCAATGAAACTCTTAATTAGAGCTGTTGACGTGATTAGTTCAGCAAATCTTGCACTTGAAAATAGCCTCCGTTCATATCCCGCACGCTACCCCTATAAGCGAACTCGTGTGAGAGTTGTTGCAGTACCAGGTGGTAGATACGACCTTCCATATTCAACCATTTTTACAGACATTATTCCTAGAAGGCTAATTATTGGGTTGGTAGGAACAAAGGCGTATGAGGGTGCCTTGAAACAGTCTCCATTTAATTTTGGACATTTTAATGTTACTGAGGTTTCCATTGATGCCGGAGGCGTTACTTTCCCAGGCCAACCTGTAAAAACTAATTTTAAAAACAATGCTTATGCCGAGTCATTCCTCATGTTCTATGAGAATATTGGCGCAATTAGTGAGAATAGAGATCTTGCAATAACTTATGAGCAATATGCTAATGGATTTACCTTGTTTGCTTTTAATCTGTCTCCTTCTGATTATAATAATGATTTTGAACTCATTCGTAGTGGAACTACTCAAATTGCAATGAGATTTTCTGAAAAAACCCCCGATAACGGGATGCAACTGGTGATTTATGCTGAATACGACGGCATGTATCAGGTTATTGATTTTATGACTCATTGAGTGGCTACCCTATGTTTTGATACACTCGTGACCGTCCGTGTCTGTCACGGATTTGTTACGTGATCGTTCGTGGTTGTCACGCGACGACACGCCCCTTTTCAGATCGACGCGTATCGAAACGTCTTCTACAGTGAAGAATGTCGCACTTTGTGAGCTTGACCGCCTTCTGTGAGATTAGACTCGATATCGACTTCACCGTTCCCCTCTCCGACCGCAAGATCGACCAGATCAACGATGAACTGTCCCGTCGCCGTGCACGCACTTGCCACCTCCCCCGCAACTTCGATTTGAGCCACGCCAAGATGCTCCCCAAGTGAGCATTGAGGTCCGGAGCCGCCAGAACTCCCTCGGGAACCGGCCGGTGAACGTGACCGTCAAGGTAGTTTTTTTTTATCATATCTTTCTTATATAAAATTCCACTCGAGCTGAAAGAAGGCAGAATTGATAACAAAAAAAAGAAACCAAAGCTTGTTCTTGAACAACTCGACTGACTACTCGGTAGCTTCAGCATCACTGGTCGTCGTCGCAGGATCGTGGTCGGCTCCGGATGGGGAACGCCGACCGTCAAATTGCCCGCGCCGGGTTCGCTCTCGGGTTCGTTTTTAAATTTCTTCATGCAGCACGTGTGGCGCGTCATTTGCGTGCGGGCCGGCTCGACTTAGAAAAAAGACGCCATAGACCGCGCCGTTGGCTTTGCTCGCCTGTAGCAGAAATATGAAGAATGATTAAAATTTGAAATTTGAATGTAAGCTATGGAAGTCATGGAAATCGAATCACAAGGAGATCAATTAGCATGCCAACTGTGCACTCACATCCGCAGATTTCTTCAGCAGCACCGTCCCGTGCGTCTTGTTGCCGTACACCCACTTGAACTCGCCTCCGTCGAACTTGGCAGAGACCCAGCACGCATAGAACTGAGAAATGCGGCCACCGTGAAAAAAGTGATTAGTTCCATTAAAAGCGATCGGGGCCGCCTGTTCATAGCTATCTGGACAACTCTTGCGCGCTTCGCTCGGGAGGACGAGGGCGTGGACGATGATGAACTGGTAGATGGCACCGGTAGCATTATCTTCAAGGTGGTGTGAAACGATATTGGTAAAGTTCCTAAAAGAAGCACATACATTATTCAGACCGAAAACAATTAAATGGACTTCTGTGCCGAAGCGCAGTGGGAGTTGAGCAGGACAGCGAAGATGACAGCGGAGGCTAGACGGGCGGAGAAGCCGAAGACGCCCAAGGAAGGCATCTTGAAGAGGCGGAGCATCGGAGAACAGAAGGAAGTTGACCGCTCGCGATGGAAGAACGTTGTTGAAGTGACGGAGGAATGGCTGAATTGAGCTCTTTTATTCTGCACTTTCCGCGCCCTTTCAGTGAAAGTGCGGCTCAACTTTGCTTAAATTGTCCTTGAAATAGAGCGTATTTTCTATTTTGACACGTATTTTGTGTCATTAGCATCTATTTCATTTAAAATAATCAGTCGCCAGTAGATATTTAATTTACAAATGAACATTTTCAGTCCTTTGATTGGGACAATTGGAATTTATTCACATTATTCGCTTATTTCCTAATATTAACTTTGTTCTTATGCATGCAAAGAATCAAACTTTGCATTTACAGCTCCGATTATGATCTTCAATTTTCACGTTCGCTTTTCTTTAATTTAAATGCAATCAAGTTGTTTCACTCATGGCTGACTAATTTTTCATTCTAATTTACATTGACCCATTCAATCATGAATTTTCTTCAGCACAACCGGAAAGACGCCACGAATCATCAGAATGAATTGCTTTTTGCCTTATCGAAGTACAGATCAATAAAGGAAGTCTGAAGATTGGAAATGATCACTGATTCTCTATAGAAAAAGACATAGGCAATGCACGTGGTGAAAGGATGCAAAAGAAATACGGTAGTAAATTTCAGTATCTATTAATTTCGCCAATGTCAAACTCCATCGGAGTTCTCTTTTCTTATAGAACTTATTTGTGGTAGTTCTTTCCCAGTTCTGATCAGCAATGGTAGCGTGCAGATTGGACGAGTTCACGGTGTCTTATGAGAGAAGGCGGGAACGAAGAGGTCACTCCGCGAAGAAAAGCTCGGGGTAAAAGGATTGAAAACCAGCAGCATTTCAATAGTACATTTCAGCATCGATAAATTTTGGCCATTTTCAGGTTCCATAGTTGTTCACATTTTCTTGAATGGAATAGAGTGCGAAGGGCAGCAATGATATTGGAAGAGAGCATAAAGTGCCAATTTCAAAATGAATTGGTCCCATGCTTGCGAAATTCCGACCAAGGAATGTTGAATGGGACAAAGTGCTATGCTCATTTATACAGATATTATAATTTCTGCATTCCCTTGCATACCAAGTCATGTCTTCAACTGTTTTGCACATAACTCCACAACATCCTGTTAAAAGCCAAAATTTGGTTTCAGTTTCACCAAAATGAGCTTAGCAAAAGGCGCCCATGTGAAATTTCAGTCAGCTAAAAATGAAACCTTGATTAACATTTGGCCAGCACTGGCCTCCGTTTCGTTAAGATAAATTGCATGGCCGGCTAAACCGCAACATATTGGCATACAGAACAGATTGTGGCTATGCAAGAGACGCAGACATGTGAGCATGTGAGCAAGGGCATGATTCGCCACAGAAGGGATCTTTAATACGGAGAAGGGAGAAGAAAGACGACGGCGATTCCGACGGCGAGCAGCAGAGAACTGAAAAAAAGCAGAATTGATAACAAAAAAAAAACCTAAAACTAGTCCCTAGAAAACTCGACTGACAACTCGGCAGCTTCTGCATCACTGGTCGTCGTCGTGGTCGGCTCCGGCAGGTCGATGCCGAGTGTCAGATTGCCATCGCCGGGATTGTCATCTCGGAAAATATATTACATTCGCTCAATTTTTTTCAAGCCAGGCAGTATTCATTATATATGAATAACTTCTTAATACATTTATTTATTTATTGTACGTACAGGTAATATGAGTTCCATGGATCATGTTCCGTCATGCAGCACGTGTGGCGCTTGCTTGTCGTCCCGGCCGGCTCGACGTAGAAGCCATTGGCGGTTCCATTGTTGAAGATGGCATAGACCGTGCCGTCGGTCGCCTGAAGCGCAAATATGACAAGTGAACGAAATTAGGAATTTGTTTTTACATCGGGCTCAAACATAAAGCCTTCGCACACTGGTAGGTTGCTTGAGCGGCACCGTCTCGTGCGTCCCGTTGCCGTATATTTTATAGTCCCACTTGTACTCGCCTCCGTCAAACTTGGCAGAGAGCCAGCACGCAAAGGGCTCCCTAATAAAGGGGTGGTCTTTAAGCTCTGGGTACGGGGTTAACGCGGCGAGTTCGTAGCCCTCTCCGCAGCTCTTGCGCGCATCGCTCGAGGGGACGAGGGCGCGGACTACGATGTACTCGTGGTAAGGGTGTCACTAATCATCTGAATTAATAGTTTTTTGCCTTGTCGAAATCAAAACCAGCAATGAAAGCATGGCGATTGGAAGTGATCACGGCAACTTATGAGAAAAAACGAGAGCGAAGTTGTCATCATTCCGCAAAGGAAACCTCTCGGTGAAGTGATGGAAAAGCAGCACAGCAGTCAGTATCAGCATCGATAACGTCGCTCAGCAAAAGGTTACGTGCCCCTGACAACTTTTACTGTAGACTCCTAAAAATTACCGGAGTTCATCATCGTCTTCAGCAAGACGCTCCGGAATAAAATTCCATTTTAAGAAAGCTTCCCAGGATTGTGTGTTCTCGACGAAATTTTGGAAAGGAAAATCTCGAGTAACAACATGTAATTTATATAATAGTTGGAGCTTGTTTGACAATTATATTTTTAACAAGGCCCAGTTCAATCAGATTGTCTTTCATATATTACATGTTTCTCGATTTGTACATATCAATGTTTGACCAGTCATAATTGTGCAAATGAGAAACTCCTCGGCCTCTTTTATTCAAAGGGGATGGAAGGGAGGCTAAGAACGATCGAACTCAACCATAACGATCGTTTACAAAGACAACGACCATGACAATGAAGGCGGCAATCGCGACTGGAAAAAGAACGGCGTTGACGCCGACTAAGACCTTGACCAGCAGCAGGCTGAAAAGGGGGAGAACAGAATTTTAAAGAATACTAAATTTAGAGAAAAATTTATTTATATACCCAAGAGAGTTCTTCGACTTCGACGGCCGATCAGCGGGCTTCTTGGTCTTGGTCGGCGTCTCCGTGGTTGTCTCCGGCGTCTCAGTGGACGGCTCCGGAAGGTGAAAAGGACAGCGGAGGCGAGACAGGCGGAGAAGCTGAAGACGCCCTTCGCAGACCGCTCCTACAAAATGCGAAGGGTAAGAATGATGTAGAAGGATACATTTCCTATATTAAAACATTTAATGAATATTTTTTTCATTATTCATTAAATTATTTAATCTTAAAATATTGAATCAAATACGTTTTTAGAGTTTTTTTGTCGGAATAAAATTTGCTTAGGTTGGAAGAGTTAATATAATACGTGAGGGAATTGTGATTTAGGAGATCACCGTAGAAAGCGTCGAGGCCGGCATCCTGCTCGAAGGAGCAGAGCTTCGGAGAGGAGAATGCAGTCGACCGATCGCGATGGAAGAACGTTGTTGAAGTAACGGAGGAATGCCTGAATTGAGCGCTTTAATACGAAATTTTTTGCACTTTTCGCTCCCTATCATTGAAAGTGCGGGTCAAATTTTCGTAAATTGCCCTTGAAATAGAGCGTATTTTCAATTTTGACATGTATGCTTCATTCATTTGCTTTAATGTTATTTAAACAACCAGTCGCCGCTGGTTAATTTGCTTACCTGTGAAAATGTTCCCCCATTTGAGTCGGAAAATATGCATTTTTTCCACATTATTCATGTTATTCCTAATATTAACTGTTGTTTCCTGAATAAAACGAATTCAAAATTTTAATTTTTTTAAAATAAACATTGCTCACCTATTGAGATCTTCAATTCACGTTAATTTTCCGTTAATTTAAATGTATGCAAATTGTGGAATTCTAAGTTCACTCCTTCGCAAATTTTTGATGGCTTTTCAAAGTCTAATAAAAGCAGGGAAACCTTTTCTTCCCCTGCTTTCTGTGGGAGAGGGAGCCTTTCCTCGCTCTCTTCATTCATAGTATAGACGTCTTTTCTATGATTACCCGTTGTTTTATGAATTCAAATGATTATGGTAAAAAAAATTGCATTCTTTTGTAAATACTCAATTTTTCACGTTCACTCTTTTTAGATTTAAAACTTTCAAATGAAGAATTCTAGATTAACTCCGAACCTGAATTTTTCAATGTAAATTAATTATGCACATACATATGTACAACAAACGCAAACCAAAAAGTGTCACGAATGTTTTTTTTTTGTCTTCTCGAAGTCCATATCCGAAACGGAAGCGTGAAGATTGGAAAGGATCACGGCTTCTTTTGAGAGAAGACAGGAGCAAAGTGATTACTCCTCATAGGAAAAGCTTGGGGTGAAAAGATCGAAATGCTGCACGGTAGCCAATTTCAGCATCGATAATGTTACGGAGGAAAAAGTTCCGACTGCTTAAGGTAAAATCCCATAAATTTATTTAAAAAAAAACAAATGTCCAAACAGCAACAACCTAAACAAAGTCAGTTTTTCGTTACGCTCACACTGACGCCAATTTCCAGCATAAAATTAAATTCCAAAGAGCGCTTGTTTGCATTGTTCGCATTGATATGTTCAAAGAAATGCAAGCAATCTCGAATGACAGCAATCAGCAATGCAAATAATAGAGCTTGGCTGCCCATGATGTGTATGACAAGATCCCGTCCAATTTCGCCCATTCTGGTCTTCTCGAATTGTTCATTTCAATTTTTGTCCAGTTATTATTGTCCTCATGAGAGCCAAAGATGCCACCTCGGCCTTCTTTTAACTTACTACACAGCAGATCAATTTTTGCTATATACATTCTTTTTCTCCCTTAAAATCATGCGTAAAAACGGAGAAATTTGCCTTTAAAATACTTTTATTAAAAAATGATTATGGCGGGACAAATAAATACGTTAAAGCCCGAAGTCATAAAGCCCCATGTCATTAAGCCCGATGTCATATAGCCCCATGTCGTATTCTTCGTCCATCCTCCCCATGCAGCAGACGGGGAGCTTCTTCCGCGTCCGGGCCTACCCGACGTCGTAGCCACTGTCGTTGCCCTGGTTGAAGACGCCGAACACAGCGCCGTTGGCATCGTCACTCCGCTGAGAATTATGATTCCATGTCAATTTGGTGGCAATTGCTGCAATCGACATCGAGGCACCAGAAAGGTGCCAAACTTCGATCTTGAATTCCTTCCTTTTTGCCTGACCGAAGGGCGAGAGAGCATGTTCTTTAGAGAGACACGACTTCAAGGGTCAGAGAAAAAGAGTTACAATTGACTTTCGTGAATCTTTAATAAACCCGAACGTATTTTGTATTATATTAATTACTACATATATTTCAAATGTTCCTTTTGAAAGGATCCACGTCCTTACCTCCCTAATCCTCCTGACCTTTTCAAGAAAAAGAAGAAGGCTCTCCTTATCAGCACCCTTCAGCTGCACCTCCTCCTGCATCTCACCGTCGTACTGCCACTTGAAAACGCCTTCGTCGGCGTCGAATTTGGCAGAGAGCCAGCACTCAATGCCCCCTTCGATCTGGCTGCCGACCACCTCTGGCACCTTGGGGAACACGGCGAGTTCATAGCCGAGAGGGCAGCCCTTGTGCGCGTCCTTCGCGAGAAAGGTGTCTTGACTGTAGACGTACTCGTAGAAGGCATTGTCCTTTCCAAAGCGGTATGAATCGATTGGAAAGAAGGTCCTGAAATGAATGTGTACAATCTTTTTGATGCCAGCAGAGGTGTCAACGGGCCCACTATTTTTGGGCCGGCCCGGCCCGAGCGATTTCCGGTCCCTAGAATTTTAGGCCCGGCCCGTAGGCCCGTTTGAGCCCGCTTTTCAAAAATTCGGGGGGGGGGGGCGGCATCCGACGAGACACTTCCCGTAGGCCCGGGGCCTTGGGAAGTTGGGCCGGCCGGACCTACGGGCCGGGCAGGGCCGTTGACACCTCTGGATGCCACACCTCAATCTTGCTGAGGAAAGAGATACAAGTATGGCAATTTAATTCATCTAACAGCCACTTTTGAGTACGCACTTCTTAGTGGAAGCGTAGGAGAACAGGAGGAAGTTGACCAGGATAGTGCAGAGGACAACGTACGCGAGAAGGGCGGAGATGAAGAAGACGCGCTTAATTTAATCATCAATATTGCATTAAATCACTGCTGATTTATCAGTTGCTACCGCAAGTATGTATATTCTGAAAAGGGGCTCAAGTTCGATTGGATTGGTAAAAGGATACTTAATGCAGGTTCGAATTGCCGCGTCTGCCCTGTGATTCCTCGCTCTCATTCTCGTGTGCTATTTCGCAGGTCGCACAAACCCGCTGCGTGAAAATAGCACGTTCGAATGAGAGTGCATCGGGCCGCAGCAATTTGAAATATCACATAATTTTTCGGTGATCGCCCTCCTTTAAAATCTGTCAAAAACGAACCTTCTGAGGATGTTTAAGCGCATTGTAGATCACTGCGTAAGCCTTCATCAGCTCGAAGATGAGGGGCTTCAGTGGTTCTAAAAAAGGGCGGAGCTTCATTGAGAGGCAGAGCTTCGGAGAGCAGAAAGGCACTCGACTGCTCGCTACCATAGAACACCTTCGAAATAACGGAAAAGGTCCTGAATTGAGCACTTTTATGCGAGTGTAAAACATTAAATCAGAGAACAATATTACGCTTCCTTTTCCAAGTCAACATAAGCGTCCGCACATTTTTAGAATAACATGAGCCTTCACTTCAATTTTGCTCAACTCATTTGCAACTCATTCCCCGGGACACTTTTTGCTATTATAATGCACTTGATTTGTATTTAGATATAAAAAGGAGACAAATATCGCCTAATAATTTTATTCAAAATGGCGCGACAAATAGATTCATACTATTTCCAAACGAATTCGCCACCTTCGAACATTGCATAGGGTTCATTCTTCTTTTCCGGAGTCGACTTAAAATTATAAGAGCGCTTCCTGCGCTGCGTTTGAAAAATTTGCCTGCCAATTACAATTTTAACAAGATCATTTCATTGGCTCTCTTTTATTCAAAGGGAACGGGAGGGAGGCCAACAATTCCCTTCTTTTCCCTCTACTTCTTCTCGCCTGCAAGCGTATGTTAATTTTGAATGAAAATTAATTAATTAGTTGAATAGAATAATGACAGCTATAAATTCAGTAAGGTAGACTTCACCTTCTTGTGACTCTTTTAAACTGGCGCCGTCTTCTGTCCATCGGCGGCGGGCCTAAATTATAGACAGTGATGATATGCTCCGCAAGTGGACGGGTGGGCGTGGCCTAATGCTCATCCGAGAGGTGGACATGAAGAACACTGACGCGTTTGGATTGACGCCGGCATCTCCAGCGGAAAAGTCTGGAGGCGCTCAAAAATTTACGGTTTAATTATATGCACAAGACGATTATTTCTCCTGCAAAATATAGCAACACGTAAAGGGCTCAAGGAAGCACCCAAAGGGGTCTTAGGTGGAAGAGCTGCCTCGGGCGCAGAAGCCTTCAGCGTAGCAGGAACCTCCGGATCGACATTCTTCTTTACAGGCTCCTCCTCAAAAAGCGAATCATTTTTGTAACACACAAGAATATTTTTTCTATATTGCACAAGAAACACAAAAATATATTTTTAAAATATTTATTTAACGGCCTTGTAAAACGGATATCAATCAATATTATTCAATATGGATCCATTGAATAACCTTTAGCTTCTTGAAGACGACGAAGAAGACGGCGGCCATGACGATCACAAGAACAAGAGCGCCAGAGCCGCTGCCGAGGAACAGCAACGTCGCGCTAAAGAGGACGGTGAAGAGGACGGCGGAGGCCAGACCGCCGGAGAAGCTGGAGACGCCCTTCTCAGAGCGCTCTTCCTACAACTCGCGAAGAGTAAGAATGAATGAGTTGGACGCGTAAATTTTCAATATTTATTAATATTTTGCATAGTATCTTTCTCATTAATATAATTTTTAGTACTGAGTGAAGTCCCAGAAAATATTCAGCTTTTTATGCAAAAAATTATATTTTCAACACGGGGAAAAGTTGTTTGGGCTGGAATAATTTTATCGTCATTTTCTTAAAATCAGGCAGATGGGAAGACTAGGCGGATCTTTAAGCGGCAGAGGAGAGCAACCGTAGAACACATCAATGCCTGTATCTTCAGGGCCAGCGAAATTGCCGAAGGAAGGCGGTCCATCAGAAAGAGGGAGGGGGCTTCGGAGAGCAGAAAGGCACTCGGCCGCTTGCGACGGAAGAACGTTGTTGAAGTGACGGAATAATGAGAGGGTTGAGCGCTTTTATGCGACATTTTTGCACTCTGAACGATTGAAAATTGAAAGTGCTCTCATTTCTTTCGTAAATTTCATATGAATAGGAGCGTATAATCGATTTTACCGTGTATGCCTCAGTCAATATCACTGATTTTTATTTAAAACCTCCAGTCACCGATAGAGATTTATTTTACATAGGAAAATATCTTTCAGACAATAGGCGATCGTTCACATTATACACGTCTTTTCTAATATTTGCAATTGTTATATGCATGCAAAGAATTATGCGAAATTTAAAATTTAAAATGTTGTAGGTATTGTTTTTTTGAATATCTATTATTTTTCACCCTTGCTTCTCCTACTTTTAAACGCTTGCAAAAAATATAAAAATTCAGATAGGGGGATTAGAAGTGGTGAGAGAAAACACGAGTAGCCACACGTTGCAAAGTCCATATATGTAGTTCTCATATGAGAGAAATGGAGGAAGAGGAAAGATGTGAATGAACTGAAGGATCAACAGAGAGAGAGAGAGAGAGAGAGAGAGAGAGAGATAGAGAGAGTGGGAGGGAGAGAGAGAGGGAGAGAGCGAGGGAGAGAGCGAGGGAGGGAGAGAGAGAGAGCGAAGGAGAGAGAGAATTAGCCGGTTCCTCTCAATTGATCGAATCATGATGAATGCGCAAGTGATATGGATGGGGTAGTGGAGAGAGGAGTTGGAGGTGCGAGAGAACAAGAGAGAGAGAGAGAGAGAAGAAAGAGAGAGAAGAGAGAGAGAGTGAGAGATGAGAGATGAGAAACTTAAATGCTGAAAGGTGAGATGGATATGTATTAGAGCGTTTCCATTCAATTCACAAGAAGAGTGCACATGTGTTCGGCATATTGAGCAGAATTTATAGTCGGTTGTATTAGAGATATTTCGGGTGTATCCTTGTGCATAATGGATCAAATGTTCAAATCACTCGCGTTTCCTGTTTAATGTAACTTATTTCAACCACTTCAATCGCGTTCCCATCACATTCTCACCTGTTTGTGGCCCTCTTTCTCTCTCTCAATATTCCCATCATTCCGTCATTTTCATAACTCTCTTTCCTATTCATTTGTCGTTCTCTCCCTATCTTTGATTTCTCCTTTTCCTCTCTCCCTCCCTGACTCTCTCGTTCTCACCCCGTCAAGCTCTTCCAACCTCTCTCTCTCTCTCTCTCTCTCTCTTACTTTCTCTAATTTCACTCTCGCTTTCTACCTCTCTCTCTCTCTCTCTCTCTCTCTCTCTCTCTGTCTCTCCAGCACAATGCCAGACGCCCCTGCCCGAGTCCGCTTCTCCACTTCGCCCGGCCGCACGTACCACGTTCCTTCTGCGACTGCCTCAGCGGCCTCCGGCATTGAAGATTTCCTCTCTCTTCCGCTGCCGAGGTTTATTTTTCTCCATCTTTCCCTCTTCACTCTATCTCGTTCCGCCGTTCTCTCTCACTCTCATCTCTGTCTTTCTCTCTCCTTCATTCGCCACTCTTCCTCTATCTCTCTCTCCCTTTCTCTCTTTCTGCTACTCACCTTCTTTCTTTCTCTCCGTTTCTCTTTTTCTCTTTCTTTCTCTCTCTCTCTCTCTCTCTCTCTCTCTCTCTGTCTTTGTCTCTCTCTCTCTGTCACTCTCTCTCTCTGTCTCTGTCTCTGTCTCTCTCTCTCTCTCTCTCTCTCTCTCAGAATCTACGATGATGCCGCATACGCGATGGACGCGTGCACGGCGGCGGCCATCGGCGACATGGAGCTGGTGAAGGTGAGGAATTGGAAATATTATACATTTCCAACTTTTATTCTTGTAATTAAACTACGATATTATCCACATGAGTTCGATTAAAAAATAAATTTTAAAAGAATTAGAAAAAATAAATTTTTATGACATGAAATATGCGGCAGTTTCGGTTGAAGAATAATGAAGAAGTAAAAACCTTAAAAAAATATATTTAATGAAAATTTTTCTCAATTTAATAATAAATAGGCGAACGCTCGCGCGTCGCCATCCGTACGGAATGCGCACGGCTGGACGCCGCTGCACTACGCGGCGCAGCTCGACCACGCTGACGTCTGCGACTATCTCATCACGAAGGGAGCCAGTGTAAGGGAAGAGAGAGAGAGAGAGAGAGAGAGAGAGAGAGAGGGTGAGAGGGGAGAGCGAGGGAGAGACAGATGAGGAGAGAGAGGACAGAAGAGAGAGAGAGAGAGAGAGAGAGAAAGATAGGGAGAGACAGAGGGAGAGGGAGAGAGAGAGGGAGAGAAGACAAGAATGGAGAGGAAGGGAGAGAGCGACTCTTCATTCCAAATTCAATATTAGCTCTCTATCTCTCTCTCGCGTTCTCTCTCTCTATCTTTCGCTCACTCTCTCTCTCTTTCTTTCGCTCACTCTCTCCTCCTCTCTCTCTCTGGCGTTCTCTCTCTTTATCTTTCGCTAACTCTCTCTCTCTCTTTCTCTCGCTCACTCTCTCCTCCTCTCTTTCTCTCTCTCTCTCGTTCCTCTTCCAGCTCGAGCAGCCAAACAGCGGCGGGCAGACACCTCTGATGCTCGCGGCCGCATGCGGCAATCTCCGAACCGTGCAGCTGCTGGTCGCACGAGGAGCGGCCGTCATGACGAAAGATAAGAGAGGCAGAACGGTGAGGGTGATACATAGAGAGAAGAGTAAGAAAGAGAGAAGACTGACAGAGAGAGAGTGATACATAGAGACAGAAAGAGAGTAGAGTGAGAAAGAGAGAAAACAGAGAGAAAGAGAAGAGTGAGAGAGCGAGGGAGAGAGAAAGAAAGAGAGAAAGAGAGTAGAATGAGAAAGAGAGAAGACAGAGGGAAAGAGAAGAGTGAGATAGAGAGCGAGGGAGAGAGAAAGGAAGAGAGAAAGAAAGAGAGAGAGAAAGAAAGAGAGAAAGAAAGAGAGAAGGAATGAGAGAGAGAGAGATGCCCCAGGCACTCCACTCCGCTTCCTCATGCGCGCATCACACGGTCGTGTCCGAGTTGCTGAAGGCGGGCGCGTCTCCGAACGAAGCCGACGTCGACGGCATGACGGCGACACTCGAGGCATGCGCCGCCGGGAATGATTCGACGCTGACGGCCGTGCTGGACAAGGTTTCTCTGGATGGCGTAGTGGTTGTGCGATAGAGAGAGAGATAGAGAGATAGAGATAGAGAGAGAGAGAGAGAGATAGAGAGAGAGAGAGAGGAACGGAGTGGCAATGGTTCGAGTTCGAGTGCAAGAGAGAGGTGGCGCCCGTCCCCGGGGGGCCAGCGCTCTGGTTGTCCGTCGTTGGCCGTTGCTGACAAAATTGATTGACAAAAAAATCCACCCCAGTTGAACAACAGCTCAGTTTTCATGACGTGATGTGACCTTCTTTCCTTATTTCTTACGCGTAACAGACACGCGTCGCGCCTACGAAGTTCTGTTATTCCAAATGCTGGATGACTATTTATTTTCCTCCGACGAAATTATTTTATAGATTTTTTTCAGCTTTTAGAGAGACCTGGGAGCCTAAAAATTGTGCAGACTTATTCATCGTTGCTTAAATGTGTTGTGGATTACGTTGCATGAAAAGTCCATTTTTTCTGTCTCTCTTCCTGTTGGCTGTGTGATCTATTTCTCACTCTCTATCTACATATATGTACTTATGTTTCACTGTTTCTCTCTCTCCATCTTTGTCTCTCTTTCTCTGTATCTCTTTCTCTCTCTCTCTCTCTCTCTCCTTCTCTGTCTCTCTGCCTCTCTCTCTACCTCTCCCTTTCGCTCTCTCTCTTTCTCTCTCTTTCTCTCCCTCTCTCTCTCCTTATCTGTCTCTCTCGCGCTCGCTTCATCAGGGTGGCAATCCCTTCCACCGGAATCGAAGCGGCCAGGATGGCCGCGACCTCGCCGCCGATGACGCCAAGCTACTCGCGCTGCTCGGCGCAGGACCGCCGCGCACCCTTTCGGAGCTGTTCAAGCGGATCGGACTGGAGAGGTATGAGAGAGAGAGGGAGCAAAAGGGAAAGAGAGAGAGAGAGAGAGAGAGAGAGAGAGAAAGGGAGGGAAGAAGAGAGCGAGTGAGACAAAGAGATAGAGAGACGGAAAGAGAAATTGAGAGAAAAGGAAAGAAGAAAGAGACCAAGAGAGAGAGAGAGAATGAGAGAGAAAGAATGTGAGAGAGAGGGAGAAACAGAAAAAGGGAGAAATATTGCATGTTCAGGTATATTGACAAGTTCAAGCAGGAGCACATTGACGACCTCAATGTCTTCTTCCAGCTGACGAGCCAGAACATGGACGAGGTTCTCTATCTCTCTCTCTCTATCTCTCTCACTCTCTCTTTTTTCTCTCTTTCTCTCTCTCTCAACCTCTCTCTCTCTCTTTTCTCTCTGTCTCTTTATCCCTCTCTGTTTCTTTATCCCTCTCTGTTTCTTTATTCCTCTCTCCCTCTCTATCTCTCTCTTTCTCTCTCTCTCAACCTCTCTCTCTCTTTTATCTCTGTCTCTTTATCCCTCTCTGTTTCTTTATTCCTCTCTCCCTCTCTATCTCTCTCTTTCTCTCTATCTCTCTCTCTTTCTCTCTGGCCTATCTCTCATCCTATCTCTCTTCTTAACACTCTCAACGTTTCTCTCTGGCCTCTCTTTCTCTCCATCTCTCTCTCTCTCTCTCACTCTTGCAGATGCAAATTCCGTACGGGCCAAAGAAGCGGCTCCTGACGCTAATTGATCACTTCAAGAATACGGGTTAGGCAAATAAAATATTAAATAAAAAATATTAGTCGTTTAATTTCTTTCAAAAATAGGAAAAATATATCGAACAGAAATTATTAACAATTTCCTTGTATTCAGGTGAAATACGCGTCGAAGCCGACCCGCCGCAGGCGCCCGCTTCGCCTGCAAGCGTTCGAGCGAGAGTTAGTGGAGAAAGAGAGAGAGAGAGAGAGAGAGAGAGAGAGAGAGAGAAAGAGATAGAGAGAGAGAGAGAAAGAGGGAGCGAGAGAGCGAGAGAGAAAGAGAGAAAGAGAGAGAGAGAATTAGAGAAGGAACGGGAGTGAAAGAGATACATAGAAATAAAGAGAGATGGAAAGAAAGAAGAAGAGACGGAGAAATTGAGAGAAAGTTAGCGATAGAGATAAGAGAGAAAGAGAAAAACCGAAAGAATACACAATTTAATATGCACCCAGTTCGAATTGAGGAAGAATTGAGGACATCTTGATAAGGCAGCTGATTCAAGCTTATCACGCGTGTTTACATGTACCATGGTACAATCATTTGAAGAGAAGCAGGGAGATTGAGGATGAGAGAGAAAGCAAGTAAGAAGTAGAGTGAGAGAGCATTAGAGAGACTAGAAGAGAAAGAGAGAAAGAGATAAAGAGAGAGAGAGAGCGGGAGAGTGAGAGAGAGCGAGAGATAGGGGAGACAAGAAAGAAGTGATTAAGAGAACCGATTTGATCATAACATTCAAATGAGCTTTCTGGATAGGTATATAATTTTTCCGCGAATGATGTTCAAGCGTAAAGAAGTCAGTTAATTTATTTCAAGTATTTTACCTACAAAAAAACCGCACACAAAGATTCCCGATCCTCATCTCTTGTTCTGCTTTGTTCAGTCCCCTGAAGATTGCGTCTCATCGGCATCCGTTTCTGCTTCTGGTACGGAGGAACTGCAACAGATGCAGGTAATAACTTTATTTTTTGCTCTACTTTTCCCCATTCAATTTACCTGGTACGATAGTTTCTTTTAGAAAAAAAAAATTACTTGGAACATGTCAAAACATATCGATTGAGTAATCGAATTGAATCAAATTTAAATTTAAATTAAAATTTCGCGCCTTTTCCAATTCAATTTCTCATATTAATGTGCAGGCATCGCTCCGCTTCATCTCGCAGCAGAACGACGCGTGTAGGAGGCATGCACTCTCGGCGTTGGAGTGCGGAAGGGGCGCGGATCCAGTGAGACTGGCAGGTGAGATGGAAAGAGAGAGACAGAGAGAGAGAGAGAGAGAGAGGAGAGAGAGATAGAGAGAGAGAGATAAATAGATATATGAAAAGTGAGAAAGATAAAACGTGAAAGAGAGAGAGATTGACAGAGTAAGTAAAGAGAGAGAGAGAGAGAGAGAGAGAGAGAGAGAGAGAGATTTTGTTTGCAAGGCTCTAGCCCACATATCTGACAATGATTTAGGACAAATGAATTGTTGTTTTATTTAAAAGTAATCTTATTTTGATTTGTAAAAAAAAAAGAATATTATTTCCCAGGTCTGCTCACGAACATTGTCGAATGTTGCGAGGCGGTCGACCGACGACTCTCGCAGCACCAATCATCCTAGACTCTTTTTTTTTAAGTGCCTTGCAACTTTTGACTCCGCCCACCCGTCCATTTTCTCTTCTTCTTATTTTTTATTCTTTGCTAGCTTTATCTTAAACTTACATATTTAACGTCAAGTTCTTAAGTCTTCTCATGTTCGAAGAAAAGGCTCTCCTGTGCCATAATCCATAATCCCCTAACAAAAAGTGTTTCGATTGAGCATGTTTTATTATAAGCAATTGCAATATCTTTTCGAGTAGAACTAAAGCTATTTGTCCGCCGTCGAATGTATGAATGAATGTTGGGGGCTTGCAGACAATTCACAAGTCCGATCTCACGTCTTCCCAGTTGAACACATGAAAGAAAAGGTGGACATTTAAACATTCAATCGCTTGCAAATGAGAGGAATAGAGAAATAGGGAGAGAGAGAGAAATAGAGAGAGAGAGAGAAAGAGAGACATTGGGAATAAGAGTATGACATAAAATAAATTAAAGAAGAAGGTATATCATCATTTTCTTAATGTTAAGAGATTTAAAAAAAGCTAAACTCCCCAAAATTGCGGTGTAAATTAGAAGATTTGTAGGTATAACTGGAAGCTATACAGTACCGCCCACGAGCCAGGGAATACGGCTCGAACCGCTCGGAGCCGCTCGAGTCGTATCCCCTGGCTCGTGGGCGGTACTGTAAATATCGCTAGAGATAATTTTTTTTTAAATTAATTTGTAGTTTTAGCTTTGAATAAATAGTAAATAAGTAGTGGTCAGAACAGACTTCTCACACATTGCTTACGGACAAGAGTGGAGGCACCCTTCCCCGCTTCTGTAGCTATACTAATTAGATCATCACTCCACTAACGCACTGGCGGGGACCGAACCCCGGTCAATTGGCCCCTGGCCTGCGACGCTTGCCAATAGGACACGCTAGCCGACGAAAGAAAACAATTCCACGTTTTTTCAGCGTGTGTTCTGTTAGAACAGAAGCACCTAGCCATAAATTTTGAATAGTAATTTACTGCCCCTGTCTACTATTAGAAATCATCAGCTGTTTATCCCCTGATCGATGGAATCGCTAAAGCAAACAAACATTAATTTATAAAACCTTAATATAACTTATATCTTATATGTATTTAAGGATACATATTATAACACGCACAATGTTGCGATATTTTTGATCAGCGTAATAAAACTATGTGGCTATCTCTGAATTGCATGCGAGTTTGCCCTCACAACTTATTCGGAAAAGTACGTACAAATTGTGAGGAAACTTTAGGAAGCATCTCCAATCACACAGGAAAACTTAGTGACAATACGAAAAAAGAAAGCGCCAGTTATTATATAAGGCACTAATATGCTTTAACATAAACAAATAGGAAATTCGTTAAAGGATCTAATTGCAAGCAGTGTTTTTTTTCTCTTTTGCTTTCTTCTTAAAATCTCTCCTATCAAATCAAGCAACTGGACTATGCCTTTTTTGAAAAGTGATGGCTGACAAAAGTTAAACATAGCAAAAGTTGCGATTCAGGTAAGTAGACAGACAGGTAAACGATAAACAGTGCGCGACGGATAATTATTTCACTTAATTCATAGTTTTAGCATTGAATAAAAAGCGAATAATTAGTAGTGGTCAGAACGGATTGTCGCACATTGCTTACGGACAAGAGAGTCCTCACAGCTCCCTTCCCCGCTTCGGGAGTTACACAGCTGGCTCGTCATTCTACTACCTGCACCAAGCGTTACCGAACCCTGGGGACACGTTCGTATCGTCGTTGACAAAGCCTTCCACGTACCACAAATTGAGAATTATTCAGAATATCCGAGACATCTCGCAATGCATTTATATAATAGTACCAAGAGATCCTGTTTGCCCTCCTTTCTGCCCGTTTATTCCCTGCTGGATAAATAGCTAAAGCAAATAAATATTTATTATTATTAAACCACAATATAACAAATATCTTAGGTGTTTTTATGGAAACATATCACACCCTTCTTACACGCACAAAATTGCGATATTTTGGTGATCGGAATAATACTATCTGCCTATCTCTTACAATGAATTACATGCGAGGTCGCCCTCACAACCTATTCGGAAATGTACGTACAAATTGTGAGGAAACTTTAAGAAGCATCTCCAATTATACAGGAAAGCATAGTGACAATGTGAAAAAATATTAAGCACCAGTTATTCTAGAAGGCACCAATTAAGAGAAGCATGCTTTAATAAATAAATAAATAGTAATATCGCTCAAGGATATAATTGCAAGCCCTGTTCTTCTCTTTTGCTCTCTTCCTCTTCTTTTCTTCATCCCCTCTTTCTCTCTTCCCCTTCTCTCTCTCTCTCTCTCTCTCTTCCCCTTCTCTCTCTCTCTCACTCTCTCTCTCTCTCGCTTATCGCTCTCTCTCTTTCTCTCTCTCTCTCTCTCTCTCTCTCTCGCTCTTCCTTTCTGCTCCCTCATTCATCTCCCTCAAACGGATTAAGAGAGCTCTCAGCGAACGGATTAGTCGCATCTTCTTCGAATGGGTTCCTGGTTTGCCGTGGGATATGCGTACGGGTGGGCGGGGCCAATCTTGACTCCGCCCCTCTCCAGACGGTTCCCTGTCCGCCGCGCATTGGTGATGCTCCTCCGGCAGTGGATGAAGCAGAGGATGATGCAGAGGCAGCACCAACTGGAGAGAGATCGGGATGGTGGTCGATCTGAAGGGAGAAATGAACCTTGTACGAATGGGCGGAGCAAAAAGGACGGGTGGGCGGAGCCAAAAGTGTTCAAGTCTAACATACCTGAGAATCAAAGAGTCCATTTCGCAAGTAAGCCGAGATCACTTCCATGCTGCTTGGCGCAGAGTTCAGCTGAAATGAAAATGAAAAGAAGGTAAAAGCAGTTGTTGAAAATGGAGGAGAATAAAAATATCTTTAAAGTATAACAGTAGCTATAACAGACCTTTCACATTTCCGAGTAAAAAAAGTAATTTAATACTTATTCATAAAGTCTGGTCATTAGTACTCAGTCAGGTGATATACAATTTTTTTTTAATTTAATCAAATGAAATAATAATAATAACCAACCGCCTCAGTGAATGTCGAGTAGGCCATGTTCTCTGCACCGGCAATGAGGCGGTTCCTGGAAACATTTGACAATTTTTTTTTAATTTCTAATTTTTTTATCAGTTTCATAACGTTTTTAATCCCTTCTAACGGTCCGCTGTTTCCTTTATCTCTTTCATTGTATCGTTCCCTTTGCATGAATCAACCTTCCTAAACTTGGGGTGAGTGCCCCCATTTTGCCTAAGCCCCGCCCACTTGCACCGAGGCTCCGCCCACCCGTCCACTTCCCGCTGACCTCTCTTCCGGTGGCTGCTGCGCATGACATGCCGGGCAGACATCCGTGCTGTCGGTGAAGGAGTTGAGGCAGTGAGTGTGATAAGCGTGGCTTAATCAACATATTATTTATACGTTTTTTAATGTACGGCTAGTCTTTTTCCATGGTGCGAAAAAAAATCAGCTAGCCCGAAATATCCATTTTCATGCAGCAAAAATGTTCACTTAGTTAGTTATTTAAAACAACTTTATTTAATATTTAAAGGAGGAGAGTAGGTATTTTAGGTAAATAAAAGAACTAAATATAAACCAACCGGCAAAGAAAGTGAATTGAAGGCAGATGCAGAGTCGTATCGCAAGCGCTACACTTGTTCACTTGCAAAGTTTGAGGACTGAAAAGGAGAAGAAGGAAATCCCAATTTGGAAAAGCCAATATATTGTCCTCTTCAATTTATACAACAAAAAAAAACATTTCCTTAAATAAGCTTATTGTTAGGTTATGCATACTAGTCCCTTCTCAAATCGCTAAAAAGTAATCTCTAATATTTCGTCTCTCTAAAAATAATAATTACTAAAATAACATTACGTACTGCTTGTTAGCATTTCCCTAATTGCTAAAAAAAGAGAAAAATAAAGAAATAAACATAAAATAAAATAAAAACTCACTTGAAATTGAGCGACTTGATCTGCTTGCTCATCTCTTCCACTTGAATCTCGCTCTTCTCGATCTCTTTCTTGTCCGTTTCGATCTGGAATTAATTTGGTTTAATTAATAATATATGTATAAATATGTTATAAACACGATTGCAAATTTAGTGACTATTTTTTAAACAAGTTTTTTTTTTTAAAGATTTTTTTCCAAATTAAAATCGAAAAAAAAGAAATGAACCTGCTGCATTTGTTGGCTGAGCCAATCGATGACGTATTGCTTGACAACAGACACCTAAAACAATGCCATTTATATTGTGAAATAGATAAAAAATAAAATAAATCTTTTTTTTTATATTAAAAATATGTATATCTTTTTAACAAATTTTTCTTTAAAAAAAATTGACAGTAATGCAAAAAAAATTAACAAGATATAAAATAAATAAAAAAATACCAACTTTCAAGCTAGCATTTCTCGACAAAATCTCCAGAACAACCAGCGGATGCACGCGATTCGTCTTTTTTATCCTATAAAGAGAACTTTTCCATTACAATTGTCTCCGAAAAAATCAAGCATAAATAAAATAAATTAAAATGTTTACTTCGGAAGATCGCCATGCAGCGAGTGGGCACATTTTGACGAGTTTTTTGCTATCATTGTCAGTTAAATAAGAATAATGCTTTTTTAATACGGCATAAATATAATATGAAAATAAGAAATCTTAAGGTTAAATTTTAAAAAAAACCTCAAAACCATAGAAACAAACACTGACTGATCTAGAAGGCGTCGGATGCTCTCTTCGCTCGCGTTTCCATTTCCCTTCGAGACGTATCCGAGCGTCTCGAGCCAAACCTTATCCGAGCTAAAAAAAAATACAAGTATAAATTTGTCAATATCAAAAATAGTGCTGATCATTATTCTTATATTCCCTCGAAACGTAAATACACACAATTTGCTTCAATTTTTTTTTCATAAAGGTAACAGGGGGAAAAGACAGGTACGAACCGGACTACCCACGCAATTTTTGAGACCCGAAAGTTTAAATTGTTGGACCTACCTCACCCTATTTTTTGATGCTCTACGGGGTCATACCCAAACAGTTTTGCGGGACTCACGGACCACTCTTATTCCCTCTGAAAGGTAAATAATAAAGAAAAAGAAGTGCCC
>CALZFC010000108.1:705000-770000 GCA_945643635.1 Allodiplogaster sudhausi
GTTTGGAAGAGTCCACGATTGCCCCTATTATTCCCTGGTAAACGGTATTCATTGCAATGAATACCGTTTATCAGGGTAAAAAAAATTTATTGCCGATTCGACAGACCCACCCTTATTTTGGGCCTAACCAAAGCCCAACCCCACCATGTTTTTGAGGAACATTTCGACAAAAACAGCAAACCCACCCTGGTTCCCGTACCCAACACCTCCATCCCTACCCTAATATTTTGGGTCCTCGACAGTGGCCCCTGATTCATTGGTATACGGTATTCTCTGGTAAACGGTATTCCCCTGGTTTACGATATTCCCAGGTATACGGTATTTCCTGAGATACCGTACCTGTACAATCGCCTCTGCATGGTCCCGGCGCGCACTTCCGGCAGGGATCCGCTTGATGAGTTCCAGAATCTTCTCGCGAGCATTCAACTTTGCGTAGCAATTCACCAGAATGGTCGAGTGGAACGTGTTCTGCTTGCCCTGCGGAGAGCACAGAGAGAGAGAGAAGAGATTACTGTGAGCGGGAGAGCAGGGAAAAGGAGGAGAGAGAGAGAGAGAGAGAGAGAGAGATAGAGATAGAGATAGAGAGAGAGAGAGAGAGAGGTAAAAGAGAAAGCTAGAGGAACAGAGAAAGAAACAAGAGAGAAAGAGAATGGGACTTAGAGAGAGAATGCAATAGCAAATATCTACGACATAAAACTTTAATCCTACAAACTTTACCTTGGCATGCAGAGCCTCCAGATACGAGCAAAGGAGATGCATCTTCGAGCCATCCAAGAACTGGAAAAACGAATCAATAAATACTCGCCATAAATATAAATAGAAATGTTTTTTTTTGTGAAGACAAATCTTCAGAAGATCTTGAAAAAACTTTACTTTCTTGTAGGAAATTATAGAAAAGAATCATCTTTCTCTTATATTGATGAAAACAATGAAGAAAAGAAAACAACAAAAAAACCTTTTTAATGATATAACTCGGCTCGAGTACTCCGATCGTTTCTTTGTACTCGCTCATTGCATTGTCGTAGTCGCTACGGCTAAAATTACAAAAAGTACTGGTTACATTTTTTTAAACCTTAAGCTAATTGTCGCAATAATCTTTTAATTAACCATTTCAAAGAAATATTAATTTGCCTCAATTTTATTTTTATATTAAAAACGTGTTTCAAACCGAAATACCCTTCGATATCTATTGCATATCATTTTATATTTATTTATCGGATCCGATAATGCTACACCTTCAAGCCTTATTTTGCTGGGCTTGCTGTATACGCGCTTGTTTTTTTTAATATATCCTACTCATGCTTAATTTTTTTCTGTAAATTTAAATATAATTTAAGTTCTATTAAACCAATGGATTAAATGGCTCACCCGTACAAGTAGTCCGCGTACTTAGCATGAATCAACGGAAGTTTAGCATCCCCCTCCTCGCTTCTCTTCGCTAAGCTAAAATATCTCAGTCTTATAATTTTTTAATTCAATTTACTCTTAATAATTATAATTACAAATCGGCAATTTTTAAAATTAAATGTATTTCAGATTACTTGGAAAATGGGAAGGGGATACCTAATGGCAACATCGTAGAAATTCTTCTTGTATAAAATGTCCAATTTGGCGTTGAGATGCTTTTGAGTCAGTGCAGAAAGTGTGCCATCATGTCCTGTAAAATCAGATTTTATTAAGATTATAATCAAATAAATAACAGTAAAATAAAGCAAAATCACGCGTGGTTACATATTTTTTTGGAAAAGCATAGAAGTTTTCACATGTCACTTTATAGAACAGTATGCCACCACCTGCACTTCTAGCTGACCCACAAGTCACCCACAAAACAACAAGCACTGAGAGAGAAAGGTGAGAGAGAGAGGGAGAGAGTGAGTGAGGGAGAGAGGTAGAGAGAGACAAAGAGAGAGAGAGAGTTTTTTTCTGATACCATTATAGTGCTCTACAGTATTACCAGAAGACCAGAATAAGTTGACGAATGCAAAGTAACGGACCAAGAATCATAAACTGCCCGTCGAGTACGAACATCCACGCCGTCGACGGGAGCGAGCAGGAGAAGGCAATGTACTGGCCGCGGACGTCATACACGGTCACCACGCTCATCCACTCACTTCCGGACGCACTAAAAATAGAGACACTTCCGGACGCATTAAAAATAGAGACACTGTTTGACATTCCAAAAATGTTGATATCACCGTCCTCAACACATCTACTCACGCCACAAACTAAAAATGAACTAGAGCAGAAAAGAAACGAAATATACACATTACGCTTTTATCCCTATCAATATTACTTTAAATGATTATCTCAAAAAAGCAAATCGTTTGGTTTCTTTGCCCTCAACTTTTCTTTAAATGGCAGGAAGTTTAAATAAAAAAAGGAAGACCAACGCTATGATCGCCGGCTGCTTGGTGAGGAGAGCGAGATGTTCACCGGCTACCGTAATCTGTTGCTTGTCGTGTTGGCGGCCAAGTGCGTGGCATCTGGGGAGAATTAATAGAAATTTATTACTCTTTTTTTTAGAAAAAAATAAAAAACTTTGATTTCTCCATAAACTGGTTCTAACACAATAAGACTCAAATAGTATCACATGTCTTCTTTCCATCTTCATCTAAACATAATTAGGTAGATTAGATAAGCATCAAGCTAATTATTAAAGGAAGTATCCGGCGAATAATTTTATAGTAGCGCTAGAGAACCAGTTTGAATACGCGCGCTCAGAAAGTTGCCTGTCGCTAGGTCGAGAGAGCATGTGAAATAGGAGGGCGGCTATGACCCACCGTAGCTAATTCTCTACCCGCCAGTTTTCATGTTACTATTACTCAGAATGTAATGGAAGGAAATCGTTCGAAGTTTCTGGATATATGTTTTACGCCACGAAGAACTTATCCATGAAGAAAAAAACTTAGGTTATTTATTCCCCGGATACCTCCTTTAAAAAAATAGTTCACAGTAGTAAATACTAAAATTTCATATTCCCTATCATTTACCTGCCCTTTGCTCCTTCGGGATCCGAGCATTGCTCCGCTTCATAGAAGAACACCATCTTAATAATATATCTTAGAATGGCCAATTTCGCTAGTGGGCCATATTTTGTTTATTATTTTACATTTAAGTTTACAACAAAGTGAATGTAGTTAAGTTTAATTTAATTAAATAACGCAGCCTCTTCCCTGACATCTTTTGCGGCGACAATAAGTTGATTCGTCATCTCTGAGAATGTCCAGCATTCTCGAGTCGCTCCACTCGCTTCCAGCTTTTGCTGAAAGACATTTATTTTAGCAACAATCATAATTAACATCTAATTTAGATTTTTTTTTATAACCTTGAAAAGTGGCATATTGATTTCCATATAAAAATACTTACTTAAGATACCGTATAAATTTCAAAAGATACCGTATAAATTTTAAAAAATACCGTATAAATACTAACAGATACCGTATCACCGCTTACCTTGTTGGCTACAGTACCCTTGGTGCCAATGACATAACTGAAGACGGCCTTCTCAGTCAGCACGAAGAGAACGTACGAAGTGTCCGGAGATGCTGGAGCGAGCGCCGCAATTGAGAGGCCTGAGAATTTATTTGATTAATAATATACATTGTTTTTTTTTACATTAAAAAAAATTAAACTGTATCACGGCTGTAAGAAGAGATAAAAATGAAATAAAATAAAAACAAAACAACATTTTCTCGAAATATACTATCACCTTTGGCGCTATGCCATTTTGCCTCACCATAAACTCACTTCTTCAGTTTTCTCATCTCATGATTCCCTCATTAATTCTACTCATTAAAAATGAATTTAAAAAAAGTAAATTATAAAAGACTAAAATAGAAATAAAAGCGAACCAGTCACTGCTCCCTCGATTGGAGTCGACTCGCGGACACGGATCCATTTCGTGAAAGCGGCCTGAGGAAAAAAAATTTGCAATCCCTTCAACAGTTTTCAACAAAGGAACATGTCAATAAATATATATTGTAACTTGTTTTTAAAATAAGTAAAATATAACCTTGTTTTGTAATATATACATTTAAATGACGCCTAGAATACCTTCTCCTTAAGGTAGTCTCCTAGGTAGCAGAGCACAGAGCCATCTTCATAGCCAGCCGCTATCGCACGCATACTTGAATGGCCTAAATACACAAGAGCATATCTTTAAAATTGTATCAGATTTAGATTGCGATAATCTTTAGTTTTTTTTAAATATCAATATGTTTATTTAATTAGATATCTTGCTAAATTGTTTTAGCCATATGTTAATTGCAGTTCAACCCAAAGACAATAGACACTTTCAGAAAGTCATTTCCAAAATCGTGAGATTGTCCGTTCAGTAATTTGCTCGCTAAACCCACTTGAAAAGATAGAGAAAATAAAAATAAGGTTACGATAGTGACCTGCGATTACGGTAGCCCGTGTATTCGATCCCATGTGTCCGAGTAGAGGAGAAAGGCGAATCGTTCGCTTGACGGGCGGAACATCGTTCACCTGAAATTGCGGTTTTTTCATCTTTTCTTCAATTATTGTAAGTCTAATATATAAAAAAATATAGTATATCTTTTACAAAAAAACCTACGTTCTCTTCGAAATAAATAAGAAATTATTTAATGATTATTGATAGTATTTAAAATTCATATAAATTTACCGCTTCTGCAGAAATGCCGCCAGACGTACTCGGGCAGTCCCAAATCTTGAGCAGAGAATTAACCGTGTCGTCGTCTTCCTGGGAACAGGAAAAGCATTTTTTTTAGTTATACAAAAAATTTGAATTTTTTTTTATTATTTCATGAACAGTGCAATTCAACTGACCAGCTTATATTTTTTTTCTTCTGTAAAAAATACTACTTTTATTTTCAAGAATATATTTAGATCACTATTAGCGTTTTTTAAACAATCTATGAATAGAATCTTAATAGAAATAAAATAAAACACAAGATAAATAAATAAATTAATAAAAATAATTTAATCCTTACTCCAACTGTGAGCAGAATCGTGTTGCCTACTGCTGCTGCGTGCGACATGGAGTGCTGGAAGGCACGCCAGTAGTTCTCTTCGAAGCGGCGAGTCAGCGCGAAGAGAGCGCCTGATAGAGAGAGAGAGAGAGAGAGAGAGAGAGAGAGAGAGAGAAGTGAGAGAGAGAGAGAGATATAGAGAGAGAAGTGAGAGAGAGAGATATATAGAGAGAGAGAAGTGAGAGAGAGAGAGAGAGAGAGAGAAGTGAGAGAGAGAGATATAGAGAGAGAGAAGTGAGAGAGAGAGAGATATAGAGAGAGAGAAGTGAGAGAGAGATATAGAGAGAGAGAAGTGAGAGAGAGAGATATAGAGAGAGAGAAGTGAGAGAGAGAGATATAGAGAGAGAGAGAAGTGAGAGAGAGAGATATATATAGAGAGAGAGAAGTGAGAGAGAGAGAGAGATATAGAGAGAGAGAAGTGAGAGAGAGAGAGATATAGAGAGAGAGAAGTGTGAGAGAGAGATATATAGAGAGAGAGAAGTGAGAGAGAGAGAGATATAGAGAGAGAGAAGTGAGAGAGAGAGATATAGAGAGAGAGAAGTGAGAGAGAGAGATAGAGAGAGAGAGAGAAGTGAGAGAGAGAGATATAGAGAGAGAGAAGTGAGAGAGAGAGATAGAGAGAGAGAGAGACGTGAGAGAGAGAGAGATATAGAGAGAGAGAAGTGAGAGAGGGAGAGAGATATAGAGAGAGAGAAGTGAGAGAGAGAGAGAGAGAGAGAGAGAGAAGTGAGAGAGAGAGAGATATAGAGAGAGAAGTGAGAGAGAGAGAGATATATAGAGAGAGAGAAGTGAGAGAGAGAGAGAGAGAGAGAGAAGTGAGAGAGAGAGATATAGAGAGAGAGAAGTGAGAGAGAGAGAGATATAGAGAGAGAGAAGTGAGAGAGAGATATAGAGAGAGAGAAGTGAGAGAGAGAGATATAGAGAGAGAGAAGTGAGAGAGAGAGATATAGAGAGAGAGAGAAGTGAGAGAGAGATATATATATAGAGAGAGAGAAGTGAGAGAGAGAGAGAGATATAGAGAGAGAGAAGTGAGAGAGAGAGAGATATAGAGAGAGAGAAGTGTGAGAGAGAGATATATAGAGAGAGAGAAGTGAGAGAGAGAGAGATATAGAGAGAGAGAAGTGAGAGAGAGAGATATAGAGAGAGAGAAGTGAGAGAGAGAGATAGAGAGAGAGAGAGAAGTGAGAGAGAGAGATATAGAGAGAGAGAAGTGAGAGAGAGAGATAGAGAGAGAGAGAGACGTGAGAGAGAGAGAGATATAGAGAGAGAGAAGTGAGAGAGGGAGAGAGATATAGAGAGAGAGAAGTGAGAGAGAGAGAGAGATATAGAGAGAGAGAAGTGAGAGAGAGAGAGAGAGAGATAGAGAGAGAGAAGTGAGAGAGAGATATAGAGAGAGAGAAGTGAGAGAGAGAGAGATATAGAGAGAGAGAAGTGAGAGAGAGGAGATATAGAGAGAGAGAAGTGAGAGAGAGAGAGATATAGAGAGAGAGAAGTGAGAGAGAGAGAGATAGAGAGAGAGAGAAGTGAGAGAGAGAGATATAGAGAGAGAGAAGTGAGAGAGAGATATATATATAGAGAGAAAGAAGTGAGAGAGAGAGATATAGAGAGAGAGAAGTGAGAGAGAGAGAGATATAGAGAGAGAGAAGTGAGAGAGAGAGAGATATAGAGAGAGAGAAGTGAGAGAGAGAGAGATATAGAGAGAGAGAAGTGAGAGAGAGAGATATAGAGAGAGAGAAGTGAGAGAGAGAGAGATATAGATAGAGAGAAGTGAGAGAGAGAGATATAGAGAGAGAGAAGTGAGAGAGAGAGAGATATAGAGAGAGAGAGAAGTGAGAGAGAGAGAGATATAGAGAGAGAAGTGAGAGAGAGAGATATAGAGAGAGAGAAGTGAGAGAGAGAGATATAGAGAGAGAGAAGTGAGAGAGAGAGAGATATAGAGAGAGAGAAGTGAGAGAGAGAGAGATATAGAGAGAGAAGTGAGAGAGAGAGAGATATAGAGAGAGAGAAGTGAGAGAGAGAGAGATATAGAGAGAGAGAAGTGAGAGAGAGAGAGAAGTGAGAGAGAGAGAGCACCTGAGAGAGAGAAGATGGAGTGTGGAGAGAGTGAGAGAGAAAATCAAATTAATTTGCGCACAACACAATTGAAGGGAAGATTTAATCATGAATTCGTTTGTTCAAATCGAAACAAGAGCGGAGAAAAATGTGTAGATTCAAGAAATGAACAAAGTTATTTTCTTAAAGTTGTTTTATTTTCAAAAGAAAAAAGTAATGTTTCTTATGAATTGAAAAATAACTTTCATGCCCTAACCTTTTGGCTCGTAAATATACACACATGCACCATCGGCAGCCGCCGTCCAACCGGCGTCTTTTACCTGCGCGGGAAAAGGTAAAGTTAAATTTTTTTTATAGAGTAAAAAGAAACTACTTGAAACAATCATAACTGTAGCACAAATACCAGAAAAACCATCAATTCATTTCTGAGAGTACTTTTTTTGCTAGAGTTGCGATGTGTTGTAACATTATACAAAAGTAAGTAAATAAAGACGTGAAATTTAGAACAAACCATATACAAGCATTATAAAAAATACCTCATCCTATATGTTTCGAGGCCCTTCGGAGGTCTAATTCCACTCCCCCTCCCCTCTCCACCCCTTTTGGTGTCCCTCGGAGCACCCCTTTTGTTACTCTGATTATAAAATAGCGCAAACCTTGATGCCTTCGAACTTTTGTTCTCGATTCGCTGGATCCATGATGACGTTCTTGTCGAAGAAGTTGAGACGGCGCCATCCGAACACGAGCGCGCGGTCGTCTTCACGTGCCGCTCGATCTCGATCTCGTCCGGATGAGGAGGAGTGATCCATGTTATTGGTCTACGAATAAATCTTTAATTTCAACATCTATTTGTCGTTTCATCAGGCCAATTTGCCCTTGTGCGAGATTAATAACTGTTCGAAGATTGTGTGAATAAAAAAAATATGTCCTGGCATACAAGCAGTGTTCAAGAACACCAATTAGCTTCGTGCGGCGAGAATTCGATATACGTATACGAAATATACGGACATTTTGAGCAGAGAAACAAGGAAAGCCTCAAAGCAAACGCGGAAAATTTACACAGTCTTTTTTTTCAAACGAAAGCAGAAGTCAAAATAAGTAGCATCTTCCAATGACACAAAAACAAATAATTCAAAGAAATTCGAAACGGAAAAGAAACATGATTAAAAGCCCTCGAAAGGAAGTAGCACATAAAAGCATACTATTAGTGAAAGGCGCAAGATGTTCTCATCGTAGTAAAATCAAAAGAAAACAGAGCAATCTCGATTCCTCCATCAAACCCTTAACGATTACTACTGGATTCGCGACATATCATGGCATCAACACAGAACGGAACGGAAAAAAAACAAAATAATAAAAAAAAAACAAGACAAACAAGCATCTCCTTCCTTAGTTCAAAGATTCCAGCGTTGGATCGCAGCCAAGTTGAATAAGCAAGCCAGCTACAAACTACATATTCTAATACAGTACCATGACATTTTATTTTTTGTACGCAATGCGGTGTCCCGACTGGAAATGCATGCATGGCGCCAAAAAATAGCACGTTTGAATTCCAATTCCAAGGCATTGTCACGGCAATTTATGGTCCCTTTTACATGAGATGACTTTGATTTTATCATTTAAACCAAGCGCGTTGCACGTTCCTTCATTCTGCTTGAAGTAATACCTTTCTTGACCATTTTAGGTGACTAAATATGTATATTTGTTGACCTCGTTCTATAGTTCTCCCTTTTTTACGCAGCGTTTTTTTTTCTCTGAAGTTTCGTTTGTGAATCGCTGGTCGCAATACGCTTCCTGCTATTTAGTATATGTTTTAGTATTCGTTGACGTTGATTGAGCTAGTTCAACGCGCTTTTTTCGTTTGTGAGGTTGTTCTCGAAAGTATTCTTGTGTCTGACAAATGCCTTTTTTTTTGCTTTTTTTTCTAGAGATCTTTTAAAAGCTAAAAATGTGCACGGAATCTTTTTGTCTAAATGTTTCATCCTTATCATCATTCCCGTTGTTTCGATGTTTCTTCCCATATCTTCTCTCGTTAGTATCTCATTATCCTCCAGTCTATTTAGTACTCGCAGTCTCAACAACGAGAAGAAGAGATGGCGGCCACAGTGTCTAGTGGCGGCTCCGAAACTCAGTCGGGGCGTTTCACATTGGAGGATTTCGTCAAGCTCGAGAAGATTGGCGAAGGTCAGAGCTTCTTCTTGTATTTGTGTTTAGAGCCATTTTTTTTTATTCCCTAACTATTCTAATTAATTAAGAAGAAAGAATATATAACTTTCTATTAACGATATGTTTGTCCATTAGTAGCATTAGTAGATGTTGTTTTTAAGACTCTAAAAGGAAAGGAAGACTAGTGGTTTCCAATTCAATGTTTCAGAAGAAATGTCATTTATGGTATGGATTATATAGAAGTAGCAGGCAACAATTTGAGCTTCTGCAAAAGCAAATCTTTTTTTCCCCGATAACTTGCGCTAGGGGGTTCTTTGATGCGAGGAACCCGAATATGGAGTTCGTTTTGCTCCGATTTCTTTTCCAAAGTAGTAGTAGCAGTACTACTCTGTCTCTCTCTCTCTCTTTATGCTCTTCCAGGCACCTATGGAGTTGTCTATCGCGGACGGAATCGAAAGACCGGCGAGATGGTTGCGCTCAAGAAGATCCGCCTAGAGAATGACGTTGTTGGTTTTGTGTGTGCGCTCTTTTTCCATGCACAACAAAGATGTGTGAACAAGAATGGACAGATGTTGCTCACACCGGAGTCCATACTTCTGTGTGAAGAAAGCCAATCTATTTTGCTCGGTTCAAAATGTGAGCATGAACTTTCCGTGAAAATTCTAACAAATAGTGATTTTACATTGTTAACTTCCATATCCACCCATTTCCTGTCCAGAAAGATCTCATGGGTTGTTTATTTTGAAAGCGGATTTTGCTGGCTTTCTTTTTAATGGAATTTGCACTTTTATTTTAGGAAAGTCATTAAAAAAAGAAATTTTGTAGTGCCCACTTTTCCCAAGGAAGATTGATTGTTTTCTGGTCAGAAGTAATAATAATAATAATAATAAATAAAATACAACTTGATTTTTTTCCCTCTTTCCTCGCCTCTCCAGGACGAAGGAGTCCCAAGCACGGCGGTCCGTGAGATTTCTCTGCTGCGCGAGCTTCGTCATCCGAATGTCGTCCTCCTCATGGATGTCATCATGCAGGTGACTTTTCGAGTTCTCTTACTGTGCTCGTCAAACCCGTCCATTCTAGGTTGCGGTAATCTTTCTTTTTTTTTGTAGAAACGAAAAAATAAGGAACATTTATTAGGAAGAAATGAGTCTAATTAAAAACAATAAAAAAAAATTATGACGAAATGATGTCTCTTCTCTTTCTTGGAGGAGAGCCGCCTCTATCTCATCTTCGAGTTCCTGAACAAGGATCTGAAGAAGCGTCTCGATGAGCTGCCCGACGGTATCAATCTCACTCCAGATCGCGTCAAAAGCTACCTCTTCCAGATCTGCCAGGTAATAAGAATTGAATACAACGGTTTTCGAAGAATTCAAACAAAGTTGGCACCGATCCAAAAAATAGATCAAATCATCAAAAGATCAAAAAAAGAAAGAAACTGCGACGAACTAATAAAAATCTCTTTCGGTCCATTAGCATTGATTGTTTATTGTTAATCTAATATATTTTAATTACGGCATCAAAAGTAGTCACGGTATTTGAAAGCCAGATGGTGTTCGTCTTTCTTTTTATACTTCTGATATTTAACAGTTTTTTTTAATGCTAGATGCTTGATATTTTTTTATAACAAAAAAATTCTTTTATCAATTCCGGAAATTGACTATTTTTGCCAATGTTTCAGGCAATGTGCTTCTGCCACCAGCGACGCGTCATTCATCGAGATCTCAAGCCACAGAATCTGCTCGTCAATGATGATGTCAGTGGAGAGAGAGAGAGCGAGAGCGAGAGAAGTAAGAGAAATTGACGTAGAGAGAGAGAGCGAGAGAAGTAAGAGAAATTGACGTAGAGAGAGAGAGAGAGAGCGAGAGAAGGAAGAGAAATTGACGGAGAGAGAGAGAAATTGAGGGAGGAAGAGAGAGAGAGAGAAAGAGAGTGAGAATAAGAAACGAGGGAGAAATGGGCGATATAGGAAAAATAAAGAATGCGAATCAACAGCGATAGACTTTGGAAAAGGAAGAAGGTAAGAGAAAAAGGATGTTTAATGGAAGAGAGGTTGTGAGAGAGCTGAAGATGGGGAGGTTGAGTGAGAGAAGAAATCGATGTAGAGAGAGAGAGAGAGAGAGAGAGATTGAATTTGAGAGAAGAGAGTGAGAAATCGATGTAGAGAGGGAGAATGAGGGATTGAATTAGAGAAAAGAAAGTATGATTGGGGTAAGAATATTTTCCTCTATCTCTCTCCCACTATCTCTCTCACTCTCTCTATCCCTCTCGCTCTCTCTCTGTCTTTTCCAGCTCTCCGTCATCAAACTCGCCGACTTTGGCCTCGCGCGCGCCATTGGAATTCCGGTGCGCGTCTACACTCACGAGGTCAGTATAAGTGATGATCTACAAGGGGTACTGTAGTTGGATGTATATAGTAACCCATCTCCGGTCTCAACTGACAGTATATGACACGTATTGTAAGAATAATACTTCACCCTTTCTGAAAAAAAAACAATTATACTAAAGATATCATCCGATGATCTTTCGATCCGAAACGGTTCCCTAGCGTTTTACTGTTCTTTTTTTCTTTTCCTTTCTTTTACGATGAATTTTGTTAAAATGTAAAATAAAATGCGCATTATGGTGATTATAAAATTACTCAAACATTAATTTCTCTCCTAATTGTTAATGTTTTATTTGATTGATTAGATGACTATTTTCTGTGCCTTTGTCTTCCCAGGTGGTCACCCTTTGGTACCGCGCGCCCGAGGTGCTCCTCGGAGGGCAGCGCTACTGCATGGGCGTGGACCAGTGGTCAATTGGATGCATCTTTGCTGAGATGGCTACCAAGAAGCCAATCTTCCAGGTGGGAGACGGAAAGATTTGAAAAGGGAGAGGGAGGTGTTATATTATTATAAGTCAGAGTATTATATATATATATATATATATATATTAATATTCAGAAATAATATTTATTGTTTGAAAATTGTTGTTCTTTTTTTTAAAATAAGATTTAAATCCTTTCGAAAGGGTAAATAGAAATTAAAATTACTCCGCAATTTTTCAGGGCGATTCTGAGATTGATCAACTCTTCAAGACCTTTAGGTTTGATTACAATTTTTTCTATAATATTATTCCTATAGTTAATATTGTTTTTAACAGCTCAATTTCGTATTAAAATCTTCTTTCAAAATAATTTTGGCGTTAATAAATAAAATTTAAAAATTAAAAACTTTTGCAGACTAATGGGCACACCGACCGAGGAGGACTGGCCGGGTGTCACGCAGCTGCCCGACTACAAGGCGACCTTCCCCAAGTGGAAGGGCAACCATCTCGCAGAGAAGATGCAGCCGAGTCTGGGCGAACTGGGAGTGGAACTGCTTCAGGTGGGCGGAAAAGTAGAGTGATGGAGAGAGAGAGAGAGGAAAAGCGAGGGAGAGAGAGAAAGAGAGAGACACAAAAAGAGAGATAGAGAGGAAAAAAGCGAGGGAGAGAGAAAGAGAGAAAGACACACAAAAAGAGAGATAGAGAGGAAAAAAGCGAGGGAGAGAGAGTCAGAGGATAAGAAAAGAGAGTGGGGAAATGGAAAGATGAACAGTGGAAATGCAGAGTGCAAAAAGAGGGAGACAGAGTAGAAGTGGAAAGAGAGAGAGAGAGAAAGACAGAACGAATGGAATTGGAGAGAGAGAGTATCTTGATATAGATGCAATTTGGCGGAATATATCTTTTATTATTAAGAATTTATCAAGAATCTTTATTCTGTTAAAGTAATCTGTATCTAACATAAGTAACTAGGCTAATTTTAATTAATGTAATTAATTAAAAAAAATTAATCTCATAAAAATGCAGATGTTCCTGATGTACGACCCAAACAAGCGCATCTCTGCACGCGCCGTCCTCCATCATCCCTTCTTCGCCGACCTGGACACGAGCAAGCTGCCCGCCGGCAACTACCGAGGCGAACTCGTGCTCAAGCCTGTCAATTAGAGCGGCGGCCGTAAATTAGGAGACCAGATCCAGGGCCGTAAATTAGACCAGCAACTGTTTTTTAAACGATTTTTGTGCTACATTCTTGTGAGTTCTCTTATTTTCGCAGACTATATAAATTCGAGCATATATTCGCTTTCTTGTTATGCGGATACTTCTTGGGACTTTTTTTTCTATTCTCTACCCTTAACTAGTTCTATAAAGCGGTACGTGAGACGGTAGATCCTGTGCTTTCTCGTTTTGTCTACATTTGTTAAATCATGCAATTGTCTAGAAGAGAATCTCGGGAAATCTGGAAATCAATCGTAGACCTCACACACGCTCATCCTATCCTGCGTTTCCGAACTATGGACTCTTTCTACTCCACTGTACTATTTCATCGAATTTATTGCCTGAAATTTGGCGGATCTCCATTTTATTGTACCAGTTTTGACAAAATAAAGAAATTCATCTCGTATATCTATCTGAGTTGATATGCAACAATAGGATAAGCAATAACATCTATTATTAACACAACAATAAAATAATCTGGTCATGGGTTTTTAGTCATTATTTTTAGAGTGCACATTTCGCGCACTTGCGGCTATTCTCCGGATTTTAATTTTGTAATATGTATAGAGAAAAATATCATATCGATATTGTATTTACACGTATATTTACATGAAAACGGAGGAATTGCCTTCGAAACGATGAAATAATCTAGGAATACTCGGCGAGTCTAGGACAGAAGGCGAGCCAGAGAAGTGCGCCGCACGCCATGACAGCGCCGTTCGCGAGCCAAAGTGGACCCATACCGTAGCCCGTGTACAGTAGCCTGGAAAGGGTGCAGCACTTGAAAATACAGTATCCATCTGGGAACGTGTCTTCCGGATTTCTATCTCTAGAGTGGATTTATTTGAAGGAAAACTAACATGCTTTTAGGAATATATGGGCCTGTTATCTGTTTCGAGAGAGAGAGAGAGAGAAAGTTCGAACTTAAAGCAAACGTTTATACATACATATCTAATCGTCATGGTATTAAGAACGCTTATTTTTTCATAGAAAAATAAGTAACTAAACAATAATACTAGAATATAATTTAATGAGAAATGTTAATAGAATCTACTATGAAAGATGACATACGAGGAGAGAAGAGGCGCGATGATGAGTGGCACGTCTTCAGCGATCAGAATGATGCCTTGCATCAGGTTCTGCAAGGAAAGTGGAAGGCTCTCTCTCTCTCTCTTTCTCTCTCTCTCTTTCTCTCTCTCTCTCTCTCTCTCTCTCTACTCTCTCTTCCCTCCCCACCTGATCTATTCCACCGAGCACTTTCGAGTAGATGCTGTCGAGCATAATTGTGCCTGCAATGATGGCGCTATTTGTCATCACACAAAAATACAAACTATTTTTTCCCTGAATTTATTTATAGTTCAAAAAGCATTTTTATACTAATGAATAATGACTAATTATACATAATAGCTAATCAATATAATAAAACTGATAGTCAATTATGAACAGATATGATTGCCAATCAATAGCATATCAACAAAAGGGTACAAAGGGTACAAAGTTAGCCGGAATCAAGGCTGGGCCTGCCGGTGGTCACCAGTGACGGCTTCCAATTAGGCGCTTTCCCTGGGGAGCCAACCCATACTCCAGGGGCAGAGTACTCTTCGTAGCATGCTACTTCCACTTGCGCCATCCTCGGAGGAATATCAACATAATCCAAGTAACTCACCACACGGAAAGGCGATGCCGAGCGTGACGATGAAGGCGACGGCGAGCGCGACGGGAGAAGAGGCGAGCGCGCTCTCGCACCACGCGTACACGGCCGGGTCGCAGCCGGCGTCGCGGGTCGCTGAGAATTTTAATTCATTTTACTCTCCATCTTTCTTTCACTCTCTCTCTCTCTCTCTCTCTCTCTCTCTCGCTCTCTTTATCTCTCTCTCTCTCTCTCTTGCTCTTTCTCTCCTTCCCTCTCAATATTTCTCTACGTTTCCTTCCCTCTCTCTTTCTCCATCTCTCTCTCCCTCTCTCTCTCTCTCTCTCTCTCTCTACCATTATACGCCGCCACTGGATGCGACCAAGCCGGCCAAGGATACGTGAGGAAGTACATGAGCGTCTTCATGACGATCGATCCGAGGAAGAGGTAGCGAGCGCTGATTCTGAAATAGGGACAACTACTTTGGCGCCAAATTTTAAATGTGAATTTTGGCGCCAATAAAAAATGGCGCCAAATTAAAATTTAAAATTTTGGCGCAAAAAACTGCCCCTACACTTTAGTGACATCGACGCATAGCACGGCCGCAGAGAGCATCGCTGCGAACGTGCCGATACCGAGATGCGTCAGGGCCGCCGTGCGCACCGCTTCCGTGCTCGTGAGCCCGAAAGTGGTCGTCAGGATCGGCGTGTAATTGCTGAATGGCGGGAAATTCTAATTTCAAGTAATAATTTTTAAGGCCTATCATTTCCATGGCATTTTGTTTTCTTTATCTACAGCTTTCTTTATGGTTATAAACCAAAAAGACGGAGCAAACTGACGAAAATGGTCTCAGTCAGGTAATTTCGCGCTCGCTATTTATACATTAAAGGATTGTATAATATAGTTCGTAGAAGAGTGAAGAAATAGAGATGAAGAAACATACAATCATGATATTATTAATTAAAGAGAGATTAAAATAAATATATAATTAATTAATAAATTCATAAAATTAATTAATTAATAATTGCAGCAAAACGTCGTACACCGTCATGATGACGACGGTGAGAATGTTGATCATCTTCATGAAGATGCACAGTAGCGCGAGTGGCCACGAGAAGGGCGCGGCAGCGAAGAGGCGGCGCGTGCGAGTGAGCAGCGAGGACGCGTTCACCGGCGTGTCGTCGGCGAGGGCGGCGGCTAATTAGTATGCAAGTTAATTAGCATAAAGCTAATTAGGATGCAAGTTAATAAGCGTAAAACTAATTAGGATGCAAGCTTTCTATTTATTTTCGGACTTTTACATACTTGTATATATTTAGTATAAGAATTAAATCGCACAAAATTTAATAGATAGAATTTAATAGATTTTTTTTTTTTGCAGAAAATGTAAAAAAAAAATGCAACCTACCAAGCGACGCCTTGGTACTTCGCATCTTTTTTGCCTTCTTCTTCTCGCTGAAGCAGCAGCCAACCAGCACGATTGCCACGAGATTCGTGAGGAGCGCGAACCAAACGGGAGCTAAGAAGCAAGTTAGTAATTTCAAGTTGGCATATGTACCAAGAGATAGAACTAGAGAGAGAGAGAGAGAGAGAGAGAGAGGCAATGAGAGGAAGAGAGAGAAGGATAGGGAGGGGGAGGGGGAGAGAGATAGAGAAACAGAGGGCGAGGAGAGAGAGAGAGAGAGAGAGAGAGAGAGAGAGAGAGAGTTAGACAAGAGGTAAGAGAAGGGGTAAAATTGCTCGTAGCCACAAGGCATCATCATTTAGACAATGCGCAAATTTTATTACGTAGCATGGATTGAAGATGAAATGAATTGCCTATACTAAAAGACTGTATAGAAGAATCGAAGTGAACACTATGCAACCGTACTCGTGAAGACGTTGAAGCGTACGTTGGGCAGGATTTCGTAGCCGGGATACTCGACACTGCTCGACGCGAGTTGTGCCACTGATTGTAAGGATGTTTTAATTTACTTATTTAATTAGTTAATTTAATTATTATATTTATTTAATTAGTTAATTTAATATATTATAATTATTTAATCGCTTTATCTTATTGCTTTTTAAAAGACTTTGAAGGTTTTTTTTTAAATATTTGTTTTAGTTATTTTAAATATTAATTTCGCTAATTAATTACCCGGCCCAACGACGATGGCCATTAGAATCGAGAAGTTGTAGAGAGCGTAGGCGCGCGTGCGGTCGCGTTGCGTTGAGACGCGCGCGACGTAGCTGCGCTGTAGGGGAATTGTACCTGACAATCAGAGATGAGAGGGAGAGAGAAAGAAAAAAAATAGGGAGAGAGAGAGAGCGGGAGAGAGAGAGAAAGAGAGAGAAATTGAGAGAGCGAGAGAGAGAGAGAGAGAGAGAGTAAGAGAAAGGGTGTAGCGATGAAGAGAAGTATGAAAGGAGCGAGAATAAGAAAGAGAAGGCTGATGAGTGCGCGCTAGAGAGTGAGCGAATGAGAGAGAGAGAGGAAGGGTAGAGAAAGAGAGAAAGCGCAAGAGAGAGAGAGAGAGAGAGAGAGAGAGAGAAAGAGAGACAGAGAGAGAAATAGAGACTTACTGAATCCAATGGTGAAGAGGACATAGCACGCGAGCATAAAGTATCTCCTGTGCGCGGGCGCCCACTCAACGAGCAGATAGAGAAGACAGCCGGCAAGCGCCACCATCCGGCCGACCAGCACGACAATTCTGTGATTGTGTATTTCACATTTATTTGTTGTATTTTACTTTACTTTTTTTTAGTTTGTCTGTAGTAATAATGTCAAAAAATTAACAATGTTTTTTTTTAAATTAATTGATTGATTGATTGATTGACTAATAAATTAATTAACTAATTAAGTAATTAATTAATTAATTAATTAACTAATTAAGTAATTAATTAATAAACTGATAATTAATAAATTAATTAATTATTCACCGCATCCCGCCGATTCGATAGGCGACGAGCGCGAAGACGATGACGAAGACGGCGTGCGCCGCGCGGCACACAGATTGTGTCGCGCCGAAGAAGTTGGACGTCGCGTCGTGGTCGAGCTTGAAAATAAACATAATGTATTAATTAATTAAAAATATAATTAGGTATATATTGTTTAAACATAATTGAAGATTTTTTTTTATTCTGTTCCTACTTAGACAAGCCTAATAATAATTTATGTAAATAAAATAAATAACATTACGAAAATATACAAGTAAATAAAATAAATAAATCAAGAAATTAATTTTTACAAAATATTTAAATATATTACCGTTCGCATATACGGCCACTCGCCAATGTTGATAATATGATGCTCGACCGTGCAGAGGGCGGCGATCGCGGTCGCGATGCACACGGCGCGCCAGTCGGTGAGTGAAGGCTGTAGCAATAGTTTTTGAATTTTGAATTTCCCGCGCATTCCCACATTGGTCTCGAACGAAAAAAAAAGATTTCTAACTGCTCGTCACAGTCTAGTTTAACTTATTAGGATATGCACTGACATGACCCTTTTCTGTCACCTTTTCCATCTGAAAGGTATTCGGAGGAGACTGCTTCGTTTGCGAAGCAACCATCGAAGATTTGGGAAGAATCTGAAGAGAAAGGAGAAAGACAAAGGATGAGAGAGAGAGAGAGTGCGAGGGAAAGAAAGAGGGAGGCAGACAGAGAGACATACAGGCAGAGAAGAAGCGAAAGCACGATAAATTTCGTAGGATGAAATGAAGAGAAACAGAAAATGACTCTTCGAGATTTACGATGGGAAATTTTTGAACGAGTCCAAAAAGAAAGAATATGGTCAAATATCATCGGAAATGAAATTCCTGTCATGTTGACGAATAATATCAAAGACATGAATGATGCTGCTCTGTTGCTAAGGTACTGAAAAGGAGAGTAGAAAAAACAGAAGACTGTAATCAAAGAGAGAGAGAGGGAGAGAGAGAGAGAATGAGGGAAAGAGAGAGTTAAAAGATAGTGGCAGACAAGGAGAGGGCGAAAACTATACAGAGACAAAGCGGAGGGCAAGAGAAAGAGAGACAGTTAGAGAAAAAGAAAGAGATAGACAGAGACACAGAGACACAGAAAGGGAAGGAAAGAAATAGTGAGCTTGAGAGAGAAAGAAAAAATGAAAATTTAATTAAAGAAGTTGCCTTTTGTTCTTGAAGAGATGCCTTTCCTTCAATAGAAATAACCTTTTGTACCTGATCTTTTAAATAGTACGCTTTTTCCCTCTCTCCCTTTATCTCTCTTTCTCTCTTCCTTTCTCTCTCCTTCTCTCTCATTCACTCTCTATATCTCTCTCGCTCTCTCTCAATATCTCTCTCCCTCTCTCTCTCTCACGCTTTCTGAAATGAGACCAGACAATGTGCAGAACGAACAACGTAATGGACAGAAAGAGCAACTCTTTCATATATCATCATCATTGAGTAGCAATTGCCCACATTTGACGAATTGTAGAGGCAGAAAGTGATAGAGAGAGAGAAAGAGAACGAGAAAGAGACAGAAAGAGGGAGACAGAGGAAAGAGAGAGAATAGAGAGAGAGAGTGAGAGAGAGAGGAAAGACAGAGAAGAGAAAGAAAGAGAGAGAGAGAGTAGAAAGAGAGAATAGAGAGAGAGAGAAGAGAGAGAGAGAGAGGAGAGAGAGATATAGAGAGAGAGAGAGAGAAAGGCACAGTTATATGTACATAGATGGGAAATAAGTGTGCTCGTATATGTGGGGGTGAAAAGTTCGAATCCGAGATCACGGCTCATACAGAATGTGTTCGCCCAATTATCCACTATCGGGTAGCAAGTTCGAGGATAAAAGAGAGAAAGAGAGAGAGAGAGAGAGAGCGAGAGAGATTGAGAGATATGGAGGCCCTGACAGATGAGCACGGATTTGGCACAGAAAAAGAGCGAAATAAGAGACTAAGGGAGCCACATAGACTATTCGAGCGAGAAATAATATGGTAGTACGTTTATTTTTAACGAAAAAAGGTGCGCTCGGAACATGCATGATCAGGTCTAGTGGACTACATCAACTCCCAAAAATCTCTCTCTCTCTCTCTCTCCTCTCTCTCTCCTCTCTCGCTCTCTCCTCTCTCTCTCTCTCCTCTCTCTCTCTCTCTCTCTCTCTCTCGGACCGAGTTATTTCGTTGCATTTGGCGAATGATTCTCCATTACACACCTTTCAAAATGTAAGAATGGTCACAAATTTCACTTCAGATTCTACTGATTGTTGTGAGATAAGCGAAGGAGCCAGTATAAATCTTGCATAAAACTTAAGAATAAAGAAAATTATACGAATAAAGTGAAAAGTATGACTAATATATGCAAAAGTATTTATTTATATTGTTCTTATCTGGCTCATTTTTCAGTAATGTTTTTGAAGACAAAAGAAAGAAAATATTAAATCTTGAGAAGAAAGAACCTGGAGAGGTAATAGAGACATGGTTCGGAGACACCGGCGTTGTGTCCAAAGTGTGCCCATATGTCTCCCCAAACACACCGGCCGATCCGCCTATTCTCTGAGGAGACAAACAAAACACGGTCACCGGACCTCCTTCTTTGCAATTTAGATAAATAACGAAAACCATATGCAGCATGGAAATGTAATATTAATATTTAATGACCAAAATAGTATTTTTAAGTGAGTTAATTCAAATGAATACAAACTGGTCAATTTATAATCATGTATCTTAATTTTTAAACACAATTCTTTATCTAATGTACAAAATTATAGTCAGTACATTTTTATTCTCCGGACATGGTCACGTGCAAAAAATCAAAATCGAAATCCTCTTACTTGAGCTCAATTGAACATCAGCCTCCCAATGAACGAGCAAAAAAACAAATCCACCCAATTATTTCTGTCTTTTTCCTCTCTCACTCTTTTTGTCTGTCTGTCTCTCTCTCTCTCTCTCTCTTTCTCTCTCTCTCTCAATGTCCACATCTATCTCACTCTCCCTTGCTTCCTCAATGCCTTTCTCGGTAATCCTCTGTCTTTCGTTCCACCCCTCTCACTCTCTCATGTCGACCACTTTTTTCACTGTCTACTTCAGCCTATCTCTCTCTCCTTCCCTCTCTTCCTCTCACTCTTCTTTCTCTCTCTATTTCTTTCTCTCTTCCTTTCTCTCTCTCTCTCTCTCTTTCTATCTCTCAAGTCAAACACTTTTTCACCGTCTCAATCAACGTATTCTCGGTAGCTTCTTAACCAGCCAGAAATACCAACCTATAACTGTTTCTCTGTTTATCAACTTTGGCTGATCTCCAGTCGCCGCGCATTTAATCTCACTTTCAGTCAAAACAACATGTTGATCAGCGCGAGATGTTGACTTTACACTGTTAAGGAGGAAAACTTAGACTGTTCGTGAGCAATCCATTAGAAAAAAAAGTGGCCGAGAGTCTCTAGACGACTAGGATCATAAGAGAAAATGCACGAAACAGATATTTATGGAATTTCCTCTCTCTCTTTTCTCTCTTCTCTCTCTCCTAACGTTGTTCTCTCTCTATCTCTCACCTATCTGTCCCGTAAGTCGAAAACATGCTGATTGTGAGTAGTACCGCCTCATTCCTCCAGATTCTTTAATTTAATGCAGGTTTATGAGCAGGATTGAGGAAATGAGGAAACGAGATGCATTAAAAGTACATTCGTAAATGTTTATATACAATTGTTCGAAGTGATGACACGCGCGCGGCAGCTTCGTTTATTAATTTTCGGTAAAGTGGGAGGAGGTAACAAAAAAGTCATGCAAAAAAACAGCTTTTCAAAAAAAGGGTGTTTATTGTTAAAAAGAAAGAATTAGGAAATTTTGTGGAGAAAATTCATTTTTTTTTCTTGTGGCCGGCTTCTTTAATCTAATTTTACACACGAATATCTATTTTCTTTTGATCGTCTCTTTTTTTTAATTATTGCAAATTGAATTGAAACGCAAGAAAATGTGCTGCTGATTCAGTCTGTCGCATTTCGCCATGTAAGAATTTCACAAATCTTCTTCATTCTCAAATCCAAATCGATTTAAAGACCAAACGTGGCATATAAATATATACAAAAGAAAGAAGAAGTACTATAATTTCAGGTAAAGGTAAACGGCTCTATTTCCGACAGCTTCTTAGCAAGCTCAGGAGTTCCCCAGGGAGCGGTTCTCTCCCCTCTTCTCTTTAGCATCTATCTCTCGGATCTACCACAAGATCTAATGCATCTTGGAACGGTAAAACCAGTACTCTTTGCTGACGATTTTAAGCTTTTTGCCTCATTTGATCCACTTTCGCAATCCCTCGTTCACTCACAGTTATCTGATTCTACATTGGTAATCCAAAAGTACTGCTCAAAATGGCAGCTAGAGGTTGCACACAAAAAGTGCAGCGTTTTACACCTCGGAAAAAATAACCCAAAATTGCCCTACACTGTCTTTCACTCTTTGAACTCTCTGTCTCTCTTGACTGATATTTCTTTTCCTGTTAATTCTGAGCCGGTTCGAGACTTAGGTGTGTATGTTGATCTAAGTCTCTCTTTCAAGTTTCACATTGATATGACAATTAAAAAGGCTCTTAAAGTTGTGTATGCCTTGTTCAGAATCTTAAAATGCTCCACCTCTTCTCCTTATTTAAGATGCTTTAAATGCTTTGTCTTACCTATTGTCGAATTTGGTTGCTCTGTTTGGTCTCCATACAAGGTTACTTTTATTAGATCAGTTGAACGTGTACAAAAGGTTTTCAGTCGTCTTCTTTTTATTAGATGTTCTAATGGTTTTATCTCGTTCTCTAGTATTCCTGATTATCAGACTAGGCTTCAGTCATTCTCGCTTCTCTCTCTTTATCGAAGACGGGTAGCAATCGACATTCTAATGTGCTTTAAGATAATGAACCGGCTCGTAGATATTCCTATTTCCGCCTTCTATGTTTTTAGACCTTGCTCTGGTAGAACATCTGTTTTTAGCTTTTATATACCAATGACAAGACGAGACCCTGTATTTCATTCGTTTGCTTTTCGTTCTGCTAGATGGTACATGTCACTCCCAGCTGAGTTTGTTTCTGCACCTTCTCTATTATCTGCTAAGAGTCGTCTAAGTAAGCTTAACTTACTCGCTTTACCTAGTATTGTAAGTGTATCTGGTATTTGATATCTATTCTCTATCCCCTAATTTTTCTCCCCATGGCTACACCGTCTTCGCTCTGCCCATGCACTCTCACCTCAAGTGTATGTATAAATCAGTCTGCTCCAACTGATTCCGTCTTTGCTGGCAAGACGAGGCCAGGGCTTGGCACCCCCTGGAGTGGAGTGTTGGCGGTGGTAGTCATCCCTTCCCCCCTCCCCTTCCCCCCAACTGCTTTAATCTCGATTCACAGTAGTGTTGCTCTCTGCACAATTCTTTCTCTGAACTTACAAGGATTTTTTTTTTCTAATGGTTTCGCGGTTTTAATATCACGTGTGGTCGCATCATATATTCAATGTGTAAAAAAAAATATTATATAATTGCTCTACTGATTGTTGGTGAGCGAGGCCGGGGCGGGGGCAGCAGGCGCGGCAGCGTCAGCCGCTCCTCCCTTATTTGCGCCCCACCATCCGGCGTAGCCCGGGTAGCCCCAGCCGGCAGCGTAGCCAGCATAGCCACCATAGCCATATCCGGCCCACGCTGGATACGCGCCGCCCCAGCCCTGCAAAAGATTTGGCGCGTAATTTGTAGTTTAATAAGATTGTTTTTTTATCTCAGCAAATTCGTATTCTTTACCATTAAACAAAGAAATGTAATTATTATTTATTAAATCTATTTTATTCTTGTTATATTTATATTTTTTATTTATTCTTCTTACCGCGAGGTACTGAGCGTCAGCTTCTTGTGAGATGAAGAAGGCAGCGAGAACGCAGAGGAGTACACTATAATCAGAGGCATGATGGATATATGCATAAAATGCTCGGTAATGTTCTCTTGGGAAAAAAGAAAGAAAATGTTTGATTGAGAATTATGTTTAAAATGCAACGAAAAAAAGAAAGTATCCGTTGAATAACGTAGCCCACTGACATCTTGGCGTACATTCTACTTGAGTGATGAAGAGAACTTCTCTGCCTTTCTCTTCGACGAGAACGAACTTTATAGTGACAACTCTCCAGGTATTTCAGCCTCTGGCAACCTGATTTCTTACTATATCTCTCTCTTTCCATCTCTCTCTCTCTCTCTTCCCCTCCATATCTCTCTTTCTCTAACTTTCTCCTTTTCATTCTCTCTCTCTCTCATTCTCTTCCTCTTTCACTTTTGCCTGAGAATCCTCTTATCCTTGTTCTCTCTTCTCTCTTCTCAGTTATCGTTCTCTCTCGTCAGCATGTGCGCCTTTGCCAAACAATGCAAATGAAGCTCCTTCTTGTTTGACAATCTCTTACAATCACTTGATCTGTTACTTCTCGCGCTTTCATTCTCCGCAATTTCTCTCTCTATCTCTCTCTCTTTTCCTGCTTTCTCCCTCTTTTCCATCTCTAATCTCTCTCTCTCTCTCTCTCTCTCTCTCTCTCTCTCTCTCTAACTCCACTTCGCTTTCCTCTCTCTCTCCTCTCTCTCTCTCTCCTCAATCTCTCTCCTTATCCCTCTCTTTCTCTTCCTTGTGCCTATCTTGTGAGAATTCTAGCTTCTATTTGCTGCTCAAAGGACTCCGAGCAGTAATGATCTCAGGGAAGCGCCATGCAACAGTTCACGCTTTTTTTATGCCTCTTCAATCGTAAGTGTTCTTGTTCATTATTTCTGATTCTCTCAATCTCTTTCTCCACATATTCTCGTTCTCTCTCCAAATTTTATCTGAGAAATTTTTGATAATGATAACGTGTGTCCTTTTCTCCTCACCAGCTATTCTCCTGCATTGTTCAATTGTTGCAGCTATAATTGGCCACAAAAGTAATCATTTTACCATTTTCAAAATAAATATTTAAAAAAGGCTGGTCTCTTATGCGCGGCGCGGCTTGGGCAGCGGCCGCACGCACCACCAGAGAACGCGGATGATGAGCTCGAAGAACTCGAAGACGGCCACCATCGAGAAGCCCATGACGGAGGCGACCAGGCCGCCCAGGTAGTTCAGGATGCGCTTGAACTGCAATCAGTCAATACTTTAATCAATACTTTAGTCTATCAATACTTTCATCAATCAATATTTCAATCAATAAATAGTCCGAATGATCAATTCTTCATGCAATCAGTACACCAATCAATAGTACTGATTGAGACTGGTGCTGGAGAATAGGACGACTATGCAAATTGATATATTTATTCTATTCAAGATTTCTCTCTCTCTCTCTCTGACATCCATCGCCGCCGTCTCGCCGTAGACATTTTCGCGTAGCGACAAGAGTCGAATCTCGAGAGACAGAGAAATTATATTGATTAGTATCATTATTGATTAACTTCTAATCATTATCGATTACTTATTCATTATCGACTGATTCAGGCCTCTACTATTCCCATATGATCAATCTCAATCTGTGCCTTCTCCACATCCCACCCCACCCACCCCCCCCCCCCCCTCCCTACACACACTCACAGAAACATGTACTCACCTGCACGACGGCCGTGTCATTGTGATTGAGACGGCAGCTGGCGCGCATCTCCTCGGTGGCCATGCCGATGCAAAGTTGCGTCTGGAAAGGCGGAGGTCAAATACTCTCTCTTTCTCTCGTTCTCTCTTTCTTTTACTCTCTCTCTCTCTCTCTCTCTCTTTCTCTCTCTTTTCTCTTTCTTTTCTCTCTCTCTTTCTCACTATTACTCTATCTTACTCTCTCTTGCTAACTCTATCTTACTATCTCTTCTATCTCTTTCTCACTCCCTCTCTCTCTCTCTCTTTCTCACTCCCTCTCTCTCTCTCTTTCTCTCTCTTTCTCTCTCTTTCTCTCCCTCTCTCTCTTTCTCTCTCCTTCTCTCTCTCTCTCTCTCTCTCTCTCCCTCTGACATCGTCGGTGTAGCCAGTCTGCGTGACGATGACGCTCACGAGCTTCTCGAGGCATGACGTCGGACATCTGCACCAATCCCAGGAGGACGGATCGCCGTTGGCGGTCGTCGCATCGTCGAGGCAAGTTCCTGAGTGACAAGGCAAAATGAGCGGGTTTGGGTTTGACCCTATTCCATTTAGATTGGGATGGGGTGGCACGGTGGAGGATGACGATATCGATCGTACGCAGTATGCTCTAATGCTATAGTCGTCTTCTTTTGGGTCTTGCATGGTGAAAAAGACGCTCTATGCATTTCTAATCTGTGCTTCTTTCAATCTTTTTAAATATTTCTTTTGCCAGTAGACTCTTTTTTGCCTTGTTTCTCTCTCTCTCTCTCTCTCCCTGACTGACTATTTTGTAGACCGCACGGTTCCTTGCCCGCTGGCACCGGATAGCGTGGATCCATGCAGTCGCACGCTTTGTAGATCATGTCCTGGTAGCAGGAGCGGAGGCAGCCCTGAGGGGATGAAATGATCGGGAATCAGGCATATCCAAAAGCTGTCCCAAGCCGGGGCCGGATTTTGGACATCATGACCGGAATGAACCGCTCAAGTTCTCCAGTTTTTGATATTGTTGTTGCTGTTGTATTATATGCATAAATAAAAAAGAAATCAATAAATTTAAGAAGAGAAAACTAACATCGGTGGAGTATGCGCCCGAGTAATAGTACGATTCCACTTCATCTGGACTGTTCACGCACTCGCCATACTTGCCGCCGAGATGAGTGTATTGTATCTGGAAAATTTTTATTTATTTATTTCGTAAATATTTTTTACAAGAGCATAATAACGTTTAGAATGTGGGCGTCATGCCTGAACCCGAACAATGTCCACATTGATTGTCTTGATTGTCCAGGCTTGAAATTGTTGAGGTTTCTACAAGACTATGACACACATTGAGAATGTCACAATGTCACAACACCTGAACAACGTCGACATTGATTGCCTCGGCCGGCTTGACATTGTAGCGGATCGACTCGGAGAAGATGTCCATGTCTTTTGAGTGGATGAACACCCAAATTGCAAATTGAATTAATATTTTATTGTATTCCAAGACAGATCAATTTTGGCAGTGGGCGTTGAAGGATACGTTCGATGAGACATTTATTTAAAAGCAAAACTAAACAAAAACTGAACAAAAACGGTATGTTCATTACAATTAGTCTCGTTTGTCACTTTTCTCCTTCTCCTTCTCCTTCTTTTTCCCCAACCATTAATCCGGCCGTCATTGTCCACGGCGCGTATTCGTCGAGGTTGACCTTGAGCTTCGCAATCAAGCCGCCCTGGTTGCCTGAATGCGATTGTTTGTTGCAGTCAATTTGTCTTACATATTTGTTTTGTGCAGTTTTCATAATTTCTTTGCACTGTCAATTGTTTTTCTTATTTGTTTAAAAACCAGCACTTGTTTTACATATTTTTTTTACATTTCTACTATACAATCAATTGTTATAGAAATATGTTTAAAACAATCAATTTATTTACAATTAGATATTTGTTTCAAACAATCAATTGTTTTACATTTTTTGTTTAAAACAAAAAAGTAATACACTATCGCTCGCACCTGCTGATCGTTTCTGGTAGGCGAAGGAGAGATTTCTGTGATTGAAGGTGAAGCAGTTCCCGAGCACAGCGTCCGTCCACATCAGAGTGCTTTCGCTTAATAGTATGTTCATCATTCGGGTTCAGGCAGAGATGCCAACGGGCCTAGCACATCGGGCCCAAACGTTCGGCCCGGCACAGCCCGTACTTTTCTGGCCCTTAGAATTTTGGGGCCGGCCCGATTTTCAAAATAGTACGGTATCTAATTTTCGAAACACCTAAATCAAATTTTTTTTTCGAGTAGACCGTCTAACTCGGGGCAAATATCAGCCATGGTGATGAGATAAGAGAGATAAAATCAATCGGTCAAGTATGTATATAACATTCTATAAAAATTTCGAAATCAGTTGAGCATTCTCCGATTTTTCGAATAATCGGGCCCAAACGGGCTTACGGGCCGGCCAGGGTTTCCGCAGGCCCGGCCCAAGCCCACGGGCCGGGCCGGGCCGGGCCGTTGACAACTCTGGGTTCAGGTGGTTAACCATGCAAATGTTAATGAAACGTCAAGGAAATTAATTTTTTTCTCTCTCCCTCTTTCTCTCTCTCTATTCCTCTCTCTCCCTCTCTCTCTCTCTATTCCTCTCTCTCCCTCTCTCTCTCTATTCCTCTCTCTCCCTCTCTCTCTGTTTCTCCCTTTGTCTCTCTCTGTCTCTCTCTCTCTCTCTTTCTCTCTCTGACGTAAAGTCGATGCTCTTGCCCTCGAAGGCCATCCATTCAAACATCTCGTCATAAGTCCACGAGAGTCTCGTCTGGTTCTCAGGAGGCAGAAGGCCAACGATGAAGGGAACGAGCGCAGTGATCGATGAAGGATTCGCGAGCAAATCGTTCAGGAGCTGAAAACTCGCATTTGAATTCGCGCCTTTTTGCCTGACACGCAAAGGCGAGAGATCATGAAAAATAGAGAGACGCGACCGCGACGTTCTAGAAAATTCAAATATATTACGGTTGAGTTCATGAGATCATGACAACAAGGCAAATTCGCTAGGTTTTAGTTAAATTTATGTAAATGCTAGAGCAATATAATCATAATTAATTCCTGAATAGCGAAGCGATGAAGTGACAAACAATAAGAGGGTCTCCTGCAAATATTTTTGGAAGATGATTGTGTTATTCGAAATAAAAAAATATTATCAAACTTACCCCTAGCATCTCCTGATCAACTTTGCCGTAGATCATCATGAGCACGTTGTAGACGATGACTCCTAATATTTTCGAATTAAAACTTGATGCAAATATAATTCTCATCATTTTCAGCATTTCTCATTTTCTCATAGCTTCTTCTTGGTTGCTCTAATTTCTTTGCACTCTATTTCTCTATCGTTGACCTTGCCTTCACCCACCGGGCCCAGTCCCTGGTTGTGGAATAAACTTGCAACTATCTCTCACTCTTTCTATCTCTCACTTGCTTTCTACATCTCTCTATTTCTCTTTATATCTTTCTATATCTTTCTTTCTCTTTCTATCTCTACTTTTATTTCTCTTTCACTCTCTCTCCTTTCCTCTCTCTCCCATTTCTTTTTCGTCTTTCCTTACTCATATTGCACGTTTCGCCCGTGTACTCCGGAGAGCACACGCAGGTGTGACCGGCGAGAAGATCGACGCAGGTAGCTGCCGTATCAATCTGTAAGTTATATATATATATGACGCGATTTGCGAGAGTATCAAAATGGCAGGGGACCCGGCAAAATTAGATTTCGCTCAAAAGCTCTTTATAGGTACTTTTTAACACGGCGAAACGATTGGAATGGGTTCGGGAGTCTGAAAACGCCATTTTGGCGAGTTGTGCGAGATTTAAAATTCGAGAGCTCGGAGAGACATGCCGAGATGTCCGCACATTCGCGTTCGCAGATTCGCGCACAATAAAACAATATTTTTAAAAATTTACCATAAATAGACAAGATATTGCTTTAGAACTCTGTTTAAGTAGAATTGTGAAATATTCAATTTTATAGTCGCTGTGGCCTCTAGACTTTGGAGAGGCGTCGTTATCTTATATGACATTTTATCATGGGTTTTCTATCTTATTCCGTAGAGCTGAAAATTCTCTTTCGTATGAGCTTTTGGATGTCAGATATCGACGAGCTCTTTAACGTTTCCCAGTAATTAAACTGTTGAATTCAGCTCCTGCGCAGCATTTCTTAGGGTTATGTTCGTGCACGTCATAATAAATGTATTTTCAGACTATCTCGAGGCACGCATAGAGTATTACGTAACTGTCACGACTTTCAGTCGTGACGTCCCAGGTTCGATTCCCGGGGGTGGCGAAGTGTTTTGAACGTTAATGAAGTTCTTTCTTTTGCATTTAAATTGCATTTATAGCATTAAAAGTGAATTCCCTCGGCTACCTTTCGACAGATTATCGATTGAGTTAAACTTTCGGCGTGGGCATCGCCCATACAAAGTGCGCGTCGCTCCGCAGGCGCTGAACCCCGCGCATTTGAACAGTTTAAGGTCTGGGAAACATTAAAGAGCTCGTCGATATCTGACATACGAGTGCTCATTCGAAAGAGAATTTTTAGCTCTACAAAATGAGATAGAAAACCCGTGATAAAATGCCATATAAGATAACGACGCCTCTCCAAAGTCTAGAGGCCACAGCGACTATAAAATTGAATATTTCACAATTCTACTTTAACAGAGTTCTAAAGCAATATCTTGTCTATTTATGGTAAATTTTTTATAAATATTGTTCTATTGTGCGCGAATCTGCGAACGCGAATGTGCGGACATCTCGGCATGTCTCTCCGAGCTCTCGAATTTTAAATGTCGCACAACTCGCCAAAATGGCGTTTTCAGACTCCCGGACCCATTCCAATCGTTTCGCCGCGTTAAAAAGTACCTATAAAGAGCTTTTGAGCGAAATCTAATTTTGCCGGGTCCCCTGCTCTTTAGATCCCTTGCGATTCTCTCGCAAATCGCGTCATATATACCAGCCGGTTCGCGTGCGCTTCGCGCGCGCTTCACCGGCTGGTTGCTCGGAATCTGACTTTTCTTCCGATACTTGGCTTTGTATACTACCCCCACATCATTTTAGCTGCGTAAACTCGGGAGAGAGCAATGGAAATGTATTTGTTGGATAATGAGAGAGGATATCTACAGGTAGCTATATTCGTAGTGAAAGAATATGCTTTGGAAAGAAACGGGGCTGAACTCGGTTCCTTCTAGAATCTTCTGGAATGTTCACAGTTCCGGGGGCAGACGTTGGCCCCTTCCGGAATTTTCTGAAAAATTTCCACGTCCTTGGGCGGGGTGGCCCAGTGGCAAGTGGCGCCGCTCTTCATTCGCTCCCTTGTCAAAATGACAAGTTCGCCCCCCGCCCCGACCCGCGCTCGATCATCCCCATTTCCAATCAATCGACGCTGCTCCCGGAGAAACCGTTGGCTGGCCGGGCTAAGATCTGCCTAATCCTCGTCGGCCACTTCGACGAACCCGCCGGTGCCCATCGATCGCCCACTTCCATCTGGCCCGATGCGCGAATAAAGGTTTTTTTTTAAAGGGGCCGGACTTGGCCCTTTCCGGAACTTTCTGGAGTGTTCCCAGTACCGTTGGCAGATGTTGGCCTCTTCCGGAAAATTCTGGAAAATTCCTTGCTCCGGGGCTGAACTCGGTCCCTTCCAGAATCTTCTGGAGTGTTCCCAGTACCGGGGGCAGACATTGGCCCCTTCCGGAATTTTCTGAAAAATTCCACGTCCGGGGGGGCGGACTTGGTCCTTTCTGGAACTTTCTGGAGTGTTCCCAGTACCGTTGGCAGATGTTGGCCTCTTCCGGAAAATTCTGGAAAATTCCTTGCTCCGGGCTGAACTCGGTCCCTTCCAGAATCTTCTGGAGTGTTCCCAGTACCGGGGTCCAACATTTGCCCCTTCCGGAAATTTCTGGATAATTCCACGTCCGGGGGAAGGACTTGGTCTTTCCGGAACCTTCTGGAATGTTCCCAGTATCAGCGGCAGACGTTGGCCCCTTCCAGAATGTTCTGGAAAATTCCATGTCCCGGGGCAGAATTTCTACCCTTCTGGAACCTTCTGGAATGTTCCAAGGACCGGTGGCAGACATTGGCTCCTTCTGGAATGTTCTGGAGATCTTTGTCCCTTCTGGAACGTTCTGGAATGTTCCCAGTATCGGTTGCAGACGTTGGCCCCTTCCGGATTGTTCAGGAAAATTCCACTTCCTGGGGCCAAACTCGTGCCCTTCTAGAACCTTCTAGCATGTTCGAAAGCATTGGCAGAAGTCAGGGTGCAAAAGTCACCACGTTGGTAGTGGTAGGAAAGTCGCAACGTTCGTAGTGATTTTTACAATTTGGACGCTTCAAGGGAGGAGCATGGAAGGTTCCAGAAGAAATCTGTTACAAACCCACGCTAAGCGCTTAAGAGAGCCTCTCTGTATGCATCCAGTAGAGCCTGCCCCAGATCCAGATGTTCGATTTCGAGAGCGAAAACGTTGTCGGACATGGCACTGGGCCCCAGTAACAAGATTAAATGATAAAACTTTCTTTTCCAAAAATATTCTTGCGTGAACAGTTAAATGTATGGATATTTTGTGATTTGATGTATCTCGCTTCAAAATCAATATTTTTCAATTTTCTTTTTTTTATTGGCATCTTCGTCGAATTCTAAACAAGAGACCTTTAAATGTCTTTCGAAAAATATTTCATTTTCATATCGAAAAAATATTTTAAATATTTCAATTTAACCGTTGAATAAAAATGGGCTCAAATAGGGGCACCTCGGAGATGAAATATTCAAGGAATGCGTGAAGAAATGGTTAAATTCTTAGAGCTATATATCATAATTCATAAAACTATCGTTTACCACGAACAAAACTCATTTTTCGATTTTTCTACCATGGACAGAAAATGACCTAAAACTATTCGAATCGCTATGTTTTCGACAAATTCAAAGACTACAGAATATGAATAGCACTATTCTGTACGCGACAAAATTTTCTACAGCATACATCCTTTACATCTGGATAGGACGTCCCTACCAATGACTATATCGATTTTCCCATGGCTGTCGCGTCAACACTGACAGATCCGCATTTTACAACTTTTCGTGCAATCTTAATGTTTCTTACTCATCCAATACACCATTCTGCTCCACAAAGCATCCTGAAGTCAGAACGCATGTTTATTTTGCATATTTCCCGTGGTAAAAACCCTCAAAAGGGTTTGCATGCGCGCGGAATTGAACCTGCGACCTATGACATTCGACGTGCACAACCAATACGCCAAATACACCAACACATTTTAAAATTCATTTCTCGAGACTCCTTGAACCAATTTTAAAGGTTGAACTATCAATCGATAGCTATTTTTTCGCTCTATCGAAATAAAAATATCCGCCAAAAAGTGTTAAATGATGGTAAGGCAGAATAAGACGCCAAAATATTCGAACACAAAAAAGTATATCAAACAATTTATTCATGAAGAAGTGATGTATGGGAAAGTTGTTCGTCTTCGCGAAAGCTATCTAATAGTAGTTTATGAAATGTGGTGATGGGTTGCATATGCGAGAACTAGCGGCTGCGGAACTGGCCTCCCAAAAAATTAAATTTGCAAAGCCCCTCAAGGCACTTTTCTGGTACCCAATGGGAAGATAAAAAGTGGCTGACATGGTATGTCCTCAATATTGATAATAGTACAGGAAAAGTGCCCTGAGGGGCTTTGCAAATTTAATTTTTTGGGAGGCCAGTTCCGCAGCCGCTATTTCTCGCATATGCAACCCATCACCACATTTCATAAACTACTATTAGATAGCTTTCGCGAAGACGAACAACTTTCCCATACATCACTTCTTCATGAATAAATTGTTTGATATACTTTTTTGTTTTCGAATATTTTGGCGTCTTATTCTGCCTTACCATCATTTAACACTTTTTGGAGGATATTTTTATTTCAATAGAGCGAAAAAATAGCTATCGATTGATAGTTTAAACTTTAAAATTGGTTCAAGGAGTCTCGAGAAATTAATTTTAAAATGTAATTTTGGCATATTGGTTGTGCACGTCGAATGTCATAAGTCGCAGGTTCAATTCCGCGCGCATTCAAACCCTCTTGCTGGTTTTTACCACGGGAAATATGCAAAATAAACATTCGTTCTGTCTTCAGGATGCTTTGTGGAGCAGAATGGTGTATTGGATGAGTAAGAAACATTAAGATTGCACGAAAAGTTGTAAAATGCGGATCTGTCAGTGTTGACGCGACAGCCATGGGAAAATCGATATAGTCATTGGTAGGGACGTCCTATCCAGATGTAAAGGATGTATGCTGTAGAAAATTTTGTCGCGTACAGATTAGTGCTATTCATATTCTGTAATCTTTGAATTTTTCGAAAATATAGCGATTCGAATAGTTTTAGGTCATTTTCTGTCCATGGTAGAAAAATCGAAAAATGAGTTTTGTTCGTGGTAAACGATAGTTTTATGAATTATGATATATAGCTATTATGACAAGAAACAAGCGCTGAATCGAATAAAGAGGTTCACTCTATGTTTAAACAAGAATTTAACCATTTCTTCACGCATTCCTTGAATCCTTCATCTCCGAGGTGCCCCTATTTGAGCCCATTTTTAACAGCTTAGGGGATCTCCAGGCTACACGAAAAGAAGATATGTTATACAGTTTTTAATGCTCTACAATTTGAGATATAGTACCCAAAACGTTTTGAGTATAAGGTATTCAACGGTTAAATTGAAATATTTAAAATAATTTTTCGATATGAAAATGAAATATTTTTCGAAAGACATTTAAAGGTCTCTTGTTTAGAATTCGACGGGGATGCCAATAAAAAAAATAAAATTGAAAAATATTGCTATTAAAGAAAGTTATGGCGAATTAGACTTTTTCCTTACTTTTTCATGCCTAGACAAGAAAAATTTTTTATAACAAAATTGATCTACTAATTTTCCTTACAGTGCGTATGGGTTCCCCTAATTAAATTTTGGATAACTGAATCGGAAATTTTTGCGCCGGGGCAGGTCCCCATTGAGGGCAGCTTGATCCTTACAGAGAGGCTCTCTTAATTATTAGTAAGATATATATATATATACCGTATTTTCTCTATTAGTACCCCCTCTTTATTAGAACCCCCCCCCTCTAATAGTACCCCCTCTGATAAAGCCATTGAAAAATAGAACCCCTCCCTCTAGTAGAACCCCCCCCCCCCTCCAATAGTGCCCACCCCCCTAACAGCCTAATGTCTCAGCTCGAGACGTACCTCGAATGGATCCAGGAGGCATGGGATGCTCTCCCCAATGAACTGATTGCAAATTCATTCAAAATATGTGGTAAAGTGTACATATATTCCAGTGATGATTCCAATGAATTCGAGCTATGATTCTTCTTTTTTTGAGAATAAAATTTTGTTATCAAACTTTTAGTGTCTCAGATTGAAAAATAGTACCCCTCCCTCTTGTAGAACCCCTCCCTCTAATGGTGCCCCCCTCTCGCAAGGGTATTGAAAAATAGAACCCCCGGGGGTACTAATAGAGAAAATACGGTATATATATTTAGTTGATAATGTAAGTAATTAATTAATTAGTCAATTACTGCTGCTAGTTGCACTGACCGCATTGCACCAGTCGACCGAATCGTTCCCGCCACTGGCCGTCCGTCCTGTTAGATCTGCCACTGTAAGTAAAGGCGGCTGTCGGCATTGCGACAGTCATTGAATGTTATTGAGAACGTAGCATTATCAACGTAAGAAATTATAGAACATTGATGAGAGGGCATTAATACACGTCCCTACAAATTTATGTATTTATCTTATTGTTAGAGATTTGCGAAATCGTTTTCGCAAAGGAACGCACCCGAGTCGCATTCTGGGACGTCCGGAGTATTATAGGGCGCCGTGATCGTACTGTAGTCGCATTGTTGCGTGCAGTCACTCGGATCTGAGAAGGTGATAATTTTTTTTTTTTTCAGAGAATCAAATTCCAGAGACATGTAAATGATTGACATTGTACATATGATAAAATCTAGTGAATAAAGCCATATAGAACTGCAGGAAACTAAAAAAAAAAGTCCACACCAAGACTCTAGACACTGACTGTTAGAGCAGTTATATCCGTAAGAGCCAACTAGACAAGTGCAGGTGTAGTTGGCGATCATGTTATGGCATGTGCCGTTGTTCATGCACGGCGCGAGTTCGGCGCAGTTGTCGATTACTTTAAGTAGGTAGTAATTGGAGCGATATTAAAACTTTCAAAAGATCGCAGGTCCTGGCGCGATTGTCGGCTACAGTACTTGTGATGGGGGGGGGTGACTAACTCGAGCCGCAGTCCGCTCCCGTGAAGCCCGGGAAGCATTTGCAGCTGTGCGTGCTGTTGAGGCCGGCAGCAATATTGACACACGTGCCGTTTTTGCACGGCTCGACGTAGCATGCGTTGTAGTCTGCGAAAAAAGTTGTCTTGTAATTTTTTTAGTTCTAAGAAGAGACGCGTTCACAATCAATATAATAGCAAGTCGACTGCTGACACTGGCAGACGGGGCCGGTCCACGTGGGCAGGCACTCGCATGAGGCGACGCCCGACGCGCTGATCACGCACGTCCCGCCGTATCGGCACGGATTCGACGCGCAGTTGTTGGCATCTAAACGGCAGCATGCATCTTGAAGGAGCTCGAAACTTAAAGGAGGTATCCGCGGAATCATTAACCTATGCTTTTTTTCTCTATAAGGATAAATTTATCTTCGCGTAAAATATATATTTAGAAAATTTGAGCGATTTTAATCCATGTAATTCCGAGCAATAGTAACGTGAAAACTGGCGGGTAGAGAATTAGCAACGGAAGTTATTGCAGCCATCCTATTTCACATGCACTCTGGACCGAGCGACAGGCTACTTTATGAGCGCGCGCATTCAAAGTGCTTCTCTAGCGCTGCTGTATAATGCTTCGCCGGATAGTTCCTTTAAGACAGCCTGTATGTTTTGTTGTCTTGTGTGTGTTGTGTGTTGGTTGTTTAGGAGTTGTGGTTCTCTTTCTTTTCTTTAGTTATTTTTCATTTCCAGTCGTGGTATTATGAGGGAAGGATGTCCCTTTTCCGGAGAAGAGGAGCAGCCCCCCAGGGGATGAGTCGGCTCCGAGCGATTGCTAGTACCTCATGGTCAGTGGTAGACCAGGTGTTACAACACAAGTTTAGATTAAAAGTTGGACAAAGTGATGCAGCTATGAGATGAATGGCCATCAATTTCAGACCGAAAATATTTTTTGCCAGTTTCCAAAACATTGCAAAACATGAAATAGAGAGAGCGAGAGAGAGAGATAGAGAGCAGCAGAGAGATAGGAAAACAGAGATAGGGAATAATAGAGAGGGACAAGCAGAGAGAGATATAGAGAGAGAGAAGCAGAGAATCTATGGGGAGGTATGCAGAGACTTCATTCTGCACTATGAAGAAATTTTCAGTTGGTAGCCATCAATTTCAGATCGAAAATATGGAAAAACCAGAAAAACCATATTTTTAAATTTATTTTTACGATTTTTGCTGCTTAAAAGTTGTTTTCACGAAACGTCACCACGACCTTTTTTAAAGATAATGTTAAGAGCTATAAATAACAAAAAAGAGATTTCAAAAATCTTAATAAATAACAAAGTTATGGCCATGGAAATTTTAACCTTAAATCCCTATTATCTCGAAAGAATTTTTTTTTCGAAATCACGATTTCACCATTTTTAAGAGCATGTCGAATAGTACAAATGATCAAGTTTTCATCAATTTTAAAAATCAAAAATTTTCTAGCACAGCAGTATATAGTATATTGCGCCCTGCTCGATGCTGGGCTGCAGATAGGCTGTCTTAAAGGAGCATTTCACTGAATATCTAACCTATGGTTTTATGGAACTGGATCTATTAGCATAAGTCTAAAACATAATTCTGGAAAGTTTGAACCATGTTTGCCGTCTTGTTACAAAGTTAGAAGCACGCGAAATATGGCTGGGCCAAAATGTTTTTTTTTACTGTCCCTTTCACACGCTCTCCAACCCGCAGAAGGGTATTTGAGGGCGCGCGTTTAAAATGGCCCTAATTAGCTACTGTAGCATCATTCAGTGCATGGTTCCTTTAACCGGATGCTATTCGAATTGTTTCGATTCTCTATAAATCACACCTATCGCCCTTGTGTTGTGTGTTGTGTTGTGTGTTGGGGCAAAAAGGCGCCAATTCAAGCGTGACTTTTTGGCTCCTTTAAGAATTAAGAAGGTATTCGTTCAAAAGAGAGAAGTTACAAACGAAGCAAAAATTTTACAAATATTTTTGTTGAAAAAAAAAGATTAGACAACGCCATTGCAATTTCAAGAACTCTGTCTACATTCCTGGGAGATATGTGTATCTAACGACTATTCTCATTGAACAATAATATCCCTTTTGGCCAATTACATCCTATCCTACGGTCGTGAAACCATTTTTGTGCTATTTTACGGCCTCTCACATTCGCAGTTATCGCCGGTGGCGTTCGTGGCGCACGTGCACGTGTAGCCGTAGAAGGCGGTCTCTTCGACACATGTGCCTCCGTTCGCGCACGGCGAGCTGTCGCATGCTTTGTCGTTGTCTGGCATGTGTGCATTAACAAATATTGTTTCCAAATAAATAAATAAATAAATTAATTAATCTTTCCGCGTCTCTTCATGCAACATACTTTTGCTGCAACTATATACCTTTTTTTTATTATTACAAAATGCATTTTGTGCAGTTGTAAGAAATGAATGAATAAACTTAAATAAATATAGCCAATCAATACTTACAGTCTCCGCACGTGTCTCCGCTGTAGTGCGGCTTGCAGATGCAGCCGAACGTTCCGTACGTGTTGAAGCATACGCCATTGGCACCGTTGCACGGGTTTGACGCGCAGTAGTCGGGTTCGGTGTAGTCTACATGAATCGTTTTCTTTCGCTCTCTCTCTTTTTTCACTCTCGCTCTAACTCTCTTTCTTTCTCTCTCTCTCTCTCTCTCTCTCTCTCTCTCTCTCTCTTTCACATCTCTTCTCGTATCTAGTGCGCTCTCTCCATGGCCTTATTTCACTCGTTGCCGGTAACTTTGTGTGTGTGTGTGTGTGTCTGTTTGTGTATCTATCTCGCTCTCTTTAAAGAGGCTGTCCAGGGACCTTAGAATCTACCGTACTGCTCAAGGAAAGTGAATGTAATAAGAGAGACGCAGACAATAAAGTACTGTAGATTTTAAGCTCCATGGACAGCGTCTTTAACTTCTCTTTTTCACGAGTAAATGTCGTTGCATCATATGTATCAGGGGTGTATCGGAATTCCGAATTCCGACCTTTTTTCTCTTGCGAATTCCGATTTCTGAATTCCGTTATGAACGGGAGCCTTCCGAATTCCGAATTCCGTTATGAAAAAAAAATTTTTATTCCGATACATCCCTGATATGTATGTATATACGCACTGTCTGGATAGTTGTAGACCAGCATGGTGCTGTCGTCCTGGTTGCAGGTGTACGCGCTGCTCGGCGAGTTGGTCGCCTGCACCGGGTCGCAGCTTTGCTCTTCGTCCTTGGCGTAGTTCGTGTCGTTGTAGATGAAGCAGCATGTCGACGTGATCGCTGTGTATTGTTATTAGTTTTTTTTGTGCTACGTATGAATCTCTTCAAATACAACAAACAACAGATAACACGCCCTTTTTTCTCGGCCAAACCTGAAGTCTGGCTCAAGATTTTTTCACGGCTTTCACGAAGAAGAAGAAGAGAAAGTCGTCAACATACATTTACATGCGAAATAGGTTAGACAAGTAGTGCTAAAAAATATTAAAAAAAATATATATATTATTTAAATAATTACCAAAACTGTTGTACATGCCACCGCCGTTGTTCTTGAGAAAGAGCGCACAGTCGTACGCCGTGTACACATTCCACGTCGGACACGAGTCAGGCGGGCTGAAGATGCTGCTACTCTGCGTGCAATAGTACTTGCAGTTCTTTGGCCGTTGATTGGGCACGTCGAAGCAGCCGACCAACTGCGGTGAAGAGGCTGAAGAAGAAGAAGAAAAAAAAGCAGAATGTCTTTGCGTTCGTTCGGTCACTTTAAAATAGTCTTTTTTTTTGCTGCTTGTTAGAGTTTTATACATTTTTACAGGTGCACCAGCCATTTCTGCACCGATTTGCACCCATCCCTTTGTTCATAAAGGGATGAGAGGTATGTATATTGAGATGTCATAGAAAGGCGACACAATGAAGGAACATGAAACCGGTTTGAAAACACGTGCAGTTTGATTTCAAATAGTACGACTTTCATGCTAATAAAGTTGCTGCGTGCTCGGATAATTCATGGCTTACTGTATGATTACTCGCTCGTAGGATATTTCCTTTAAGTATACGTATAAGCCCACTAAGTACTTACTTTGACTCTTTAGCATTTTGCAGTTCTTATATTAGAACTGCTCGTATCCACGTGGACCTAAGCGGAAGCGAGGTAGGCCGGCTACGAAATGGCGGGACGACTATACCAAGATCCTTGGTGCCAATTTCCTCCATTATGCATCAAATCTCCAAGAATGGCGAAGACTCATGGCGCTCCACGGAATCCATTAACCCGTTGAAATAAAGCGTTGATTGATTGATTGATTGATTGATTGTGATGGCTAGGCGATTCGTAACTGACAGTGCGTCTTGGCCAGCTGGCAGTTCTGTCCGATGAAGAGGTCGGTGCACGCGCACGAGTAGTTGGCGCCGCCGAAGAGCACGTTGCACGTCCCGCCGTTCTGGCAGCGGTTCGGTGAGCAAAAGTTGGGGACTGAAAGGAATCTCGTTGTTTGTAGGCGACAATACTTTGAAATATGTACACATGTACATATATATATATATATATATATATATATATATATATATATATATATATATATATATACATAGGTAGGTTGTTCAAATTTGTTCAAATAAAATGATAAGGCTAAGTTGGCAGCGCTTTGTCATACATCTACTTGTCTGGCCTGTTTTTTCGAGCTTACTTCTCTGCGTTTATGTATGTGTATTCTCAAATCATTATTTTGATCTTGGTTATGAACTGATAAATAGATAGGTAGAGATAAACAAATAAATAAATCTCACACTCGCAGTGGTCGCCGGTGTAGCCGGCCGGGCATGTGCAAGTGAAAGTCGCTGCCGCGGTCGCGACCGCGACGCATGTGCCGCCGTTCTCGCACGGAAAAGACGCGCACACGGATGTCGATGCTATAATTTGATAGAGGGATGGTAAAACGGAGATATCCATATTTATGTATGCACATACATATATATATAGTACGAATATAGTACGATACATAACGTATGGAAAACAAAGTACGGCTGTTAATTCGTATTTCATATCCTTTAAATCGTAACGAATTTTTTTTTCAGTTTGTAGAAAAGGGTATAAAAATTGTTTCTTTACTGATAATTCTTTTTACTCAACAAAAAAAAGGATTTACAGCTTTCATTTCGCAGCCTAACCAATGTCGCAGTCTGGCCCCGTGTAGCCGGTCGCGCATGCGCAATCGTACGAGCTAATCTCGGACGTGCACACAAAGTGACTGGACGATGAGCCTCCGCACGGGCTCGACGCGCACCAGTCGGTCACTGAAGGTCGCCGTTAATTAGAAGAGTACGAAACTAACTTGTTGTAATGAGTTATAATGAGTCATAATTTTCCAGACATACATACATACTACATGATATTAGAAATCGTGACACAAGGGACAAATAATGGTCCAATTGGACAAGCTAACCATAAGAAGCCTCTTTAATTATTTCGTTAAAAAAGCATTCGGTTATAGAAGGATGATTGGGGAATCCGTATGGAAGTCTCTTTTTAAAGGAGGGCGATCATCGAAAAATTATGTGATATTTCAAATTGCCGCGGCCCTTCGCGCTCTCATTCGCGCGTGCTATTTTCACGCGCTGCGGGTTTGTGCGACCAGCGAAATAGCACGCGAGAATGAGAGTGAGGAATTACAGGGCAGACGCGGCAATTCGAATCGGAATTAAATATTTCTCGGTGATCGCCCTCCTTTAAACAGATGCACCAAATCCACACGCACCCTGGCCGCACTTGGCGCCGCTCGTGCCATTGTTGCACACGCACGTCGGGCAGTTGAAGCATGCCTTTGTGCATGCGCCGTTCGCGTCCGTCGCGCAGCAGTATGTCGTCAGTGCGCCTGAAGAGAGGAGCCGAACAAAGTGCAAAGGAGCGGAGATTTCGAGATTAAATGAGGACTATCGATCAAAAAGAAATTAAAATTCAGCTTTGAATTGCCGCCCTTTCCCACTAGTAGTAGGCACTCTCTCACTTGCGTGTGCTAATACACTGTCTATCAGCTATTTTCAAGCAGACCTCAGGATAGAACTGGTAATTCGAACCTATATTGCTTGTGATGGGACATTTGTTTTTCTACATCCGTAAAGCTAATGTCTTAAATACTTGAGGACTATGAATCTAAGCATCTCCTTTATGGCCGTAAAAAAATGAAGCCTTTACCTTCGGCGCAAGCGCCATAGTTAGCACAGTCAACAGGCGGATTGTTGGGATTCAGCGATTGGCCCCAAGCGATGGCCGGTAGAAAGAGAAGCAGCAGCAGACACAATACACAGTGGTTTGTCATTTCTGGAGACAATTAACATTAACATGATGTAAAAACCTCTTCCTAAGCTAATAATCCGTAATAATTTTCGTTCAAGAAAGGAAAAGGATTACATAACAACGATTAGCAGAGCTTGTATATACATTAGGGAAAAACAGCCAAAGCGCTTTGAAAAAAAATTGCCACCTAACATTTACCAAAACAAGAGGAGCGAAGGATTTTTAACGAAACCTAACAACACGAGACATCACAGTCGCAACAGACAGTGAGTGGCCTGTTGCTATGTGTGCGAGGAATGTCTCAGCCTGGAAAGTGTTGGGCTTGACTGCAGCGAATGTCGGGCGCAAGTGTCGAGCATGAATGAGTCTGCACAACCAACAACTACCCCCCAACCCCTCCCTGGCGGCCAAAGTTTTGCACCCCTCTTCGAGTTGTTTGCCGTGACCATCGGCAACGGCCTACAGCGTACGAAGCACACTTTATTTTTGTTTGAGGTAACTCATTTTCTTCTCTTCTATAAACTAGAAATGAGAAAATGAGTCAAAAGAAAAAGATGTCGAAAAAATTGCAAAATCCTTCATCCTTCGACACTTCTCAGTGACCGCAGCAGCATTCTGGAGCCTTCTATCATATTCTGAATTGTGAATCTAAAGAGATTTAGGTAACCCGAGATATCGTCGGCTTCTGCTTCGTCCAAGTTATGCGCTAATTTGTTCGCGTCGTTTTTAAAGCGATCATTTTCCCATGAGTTAAAAAAAGATGATTCTGTGATGAAAGAACAGGCTCAAATGTTTGACGACCTCTGTGCAAGTTTGGAATCTGCGACGAGGCACCATGGTAGCCTAAATGCGTTTTATCTAACATAAGTGTCTGTCTGTCATAGTGTGCTTTGGACGAGTTCGCGGAAGCAGTGCTTCCAGAGAGAGTGGCGAGCAGAGCGTCGACGTAATACTGTACTAGAACATACTCTTCTGATTTGAGACGTATGTAATTGCGCGAAGGCTAGACATTGTTGGCAGTATATTCTTCATAATCATATAGATTCTTTATTACTAGATTGATTGGAACCAAGACACCTTCTGGGCTTGGCTTAAAATGAGTGTGGATTGGGCAGCGGCCTCACGCACCACCACGCGATGCGCACGAGGAGTTCGCAGAACTCGACCACGGTCACCATCGAGAAGCCCATGATGGCAGCGGTAAGGCCGCCCAGGTAGTTCAGAATGCGCTTGAACTGCAATCGGGCGAAAATGAATCAATACTTACGAATCAATCGATAGGATATGAGGACAGATACTTTAAGCAAATATTCTCTTTGCTAGAGCTCCAAGAGCTTTAGGATCATAATAATTGTTGTGAATTTAAAGAGCACAAATAAAGAAAAAAAAATCAATCGAATCCCTTGACATTCATCGCTGCAGTCTCGCCGTAGACATTTTCGCGTAAAGATAAAAGTCGAATCTGGAAGTAAACATATATTTTGTTAGTGGCCAGATTTGAAAAGTTTTCATTGTCTCGTGAAATTGGATCATTCTTCTCTGCACAACTACTACACCTGCACAATAGCAGTGTCGTTACGATTTGATATACAGGCTGCTTTCATGTTCGCCTTCTCGATGCCGTAACAGAACGAAGTCTGAAAATAAATATAATAAAGAAAACAAGATCCATACTCCCTACAAACTGCATTTGTTTGTTACTCTTCGTAATTCTCTTTTGCTTTATGTGTACACATTTCACTCTGACGTCATCAGTGTAGCCGCTTTGCGTGACGATGACACTCTCAAGCTTCTCGACGCAAGATGTCGGACACTTGCACCACTTCCACGAGGACGGATCGCCATTGGTGGCCGTCGCATTGTTGAGACATGTTCCTGTGCGTGTTGAAGGAAAGAATCTTGAAGGAAATAAGAATACTATCTTGTCCGCTATAGAGTACCCCCCCCCCCCCTCCCCCCTCCAAATGGCTTGGGGGTCAATGGCCAAGTCGGCTATGTTGGCTGAGCAGAGCCAAATGGACCAAGTGAAATGCTGATGTCTCTCATTATTTCCTCAGGAATCTTTCAAAATTCGCAAATATTTTCATGACGCATATTTTTTATAGCTTGAATCCGACATCACCAATCAACAATCTCACTGTTCTTTAGGCCGCAAGGCTCCTTCCCCGATGGCACGGGATAGCGTGGATCCATGCAGCCACAGGCGTCGTCGATCATGTCCTGATAGCACGATCGGAGGCAGCCCTGGGAGGAAAGTAGCAAAGTAAATGTTGTTATTTTTTGTTTACTACACAACTCTATGCTTTTTTGTTGTTGTCTACTTTACAACTTAATGCTATTTTTGTTGCTGTATGCAACGCAACTCTTGCAAAGATCTACCAATTTCACTGCATTCGAGATCAAGTAATATTTTATATATTAATTCGAACGCAAAAAAACCATACATCCGTGGAATAGCCGCCGGAATAGTAGTAAGAGTTCACTTCGTCCGGAGAGTTCACACAGGCGCCATAGCGGCCGCCCATGTGCTTGTATTGCATCTGGAACAATAATTAGAATAATATGATCAATGTATTCGTTTAAATAACTGTTACAAGCTCGAGTAAGTAAACAAATAATCACTTTTGAATAATATGTTGTAAGTTCACGTAAGTAACTAAAATATTCTTCAAAAATCTTCTGTCTTCGTCACTTCTAAATCCATGCCTGAGTAACGTCGAGATATGTCATTTCTGAGGGCTTGACATTGTAGCGGATCGACTCTGAGAAGATGTCCATGTCTCTCGAGTGGATGAACACCTGTGAATGAGAGAGATTTGTTGTCAGAACGATTATAACCTCTCGTTTGCAGAACATATGCCTACTTGATTAACAACACTAAAAACTTTAGCAAACCATTAGGCCCGCCGTCATGGTCCACGGCGCGTATTCGTCGAGGTTGGCCCTCAGCTTCGTGATCAATCCGCCCGCGCTGCCTGTCACGGATTCCCAATATGTACAGTAATCAAAACTTAAAGTAATCAATATTCTCGGTACGCATTAGTTACAGTAACTGAATGATGTCATACCTGCTGATCGTTTATCATACACAGTTGACAGATTTCTGTGGTTGAAAGTGAAGCAGTTGCCGAGCACAGCGTCCGTCCACATCAACGTGCTTTCGCTTAATATGGGCACAATTTTTGAATCGAATATTTTTGAAATATACATAACTTCAATTTAAAAGAAATAAATGTGTTTGTGTTTTCCTGACGTGAAATTGACGCTCTTGCCCTCGAATGCCATCCACTCGAACATCTCGTCGTGGCTCCATGAGAGTTTCGTCTGATTGGCCGGTGGAAGCAGGCCGACGATGAAGGGGACGAGCGCTGTGATGGATGACGGATTCGCGAGAACATCGTTTAGAAGCTGAAGAAGATGAAGTAGCCATCTTTGGCTTCACCAGTCAGAAGCTTTTCCACACCAAGTGCACAAAAAAAACACACACACACACACACACGGAAATTCAACCGACAAAGCTGCTTACCGCGAGCATTTCCCTGTCCACTCGGTTGTAGATCATCATTAGCACATTGTAGATGATTACTCCTGATAATGGTGAAATGTTCAGTAAGTTTTTGGCTTTTTGGCTGATGGGCTGTTGTAAAGTCGCTGATTCTCCTTCCTCTCCTGTCCCACTCCTATCCTTCCTTGCCCCGCCCACTCGCTCCTATCCTCGCTTTCCCCGCCCAATCGCTCCAATCCTTGCTTGCCCCGCCCACTCCCTCCTATAATCGCTTGCCCCGCCCACTCACTCATATCGCAAGTCTCGCCCGTGTACTCGGGCGAGCAGTCGCACTCGTAGCCAGCGAGCAAGTCCTTGCATTTAGCTGTTTTGTCGACCTGAATGTACATATGTACATTTATATAGAGAAAAGTAGATGTTTGTCTGTATCGCTGATTTCAAATTGTCGTCAAAGATGATGAACATTAAACAGTAATATAAGGTCCTCGGTCGAAATACTCTTGCAATTTGCAAGTTATCGAAGATTCTCAACTCTTAAAACAATAAATATGCAAGCTATTTTTAACATTTTATTGAACTACCTCATTGCACCAAGTTACCGTATCGCCGGGTTCACGCGGCTGTCTCTTTGTTGTACTTGTTACTGCAAGAAGATGCATACATTCTCAAATGCCTCACGGTTGTCTTTGAGTCGAGAATGTGTTGAGCTGGTGGTAATACTCTTTATTTCTGATGAACACACTCACTCAGCTGACACACTGGCGCGTCGGGCATATTGTAGGGCGGATGAATAGTGTCGTAATCGCACTGTTGCGTGCAGTCGCTTGGATCTGCGAAGATCAAGTTGAATGTAGCTCAATTTTTTAAGCTTTTAAATGAGGACGAAATTGCGTATGCTATTTCGCAGGCCGCATATCGAACACACGCGAATGCGAGTGCGAAATGCGGTAGCAATTGTAAATCTCACATATGTAACTGATCGGTGCTCGTGCTACTTTAAATGAACTGATAAACTCAGTCAGGATTAGATATTGTTTTAAGGCAAACATTAATTGAAAAGTAAAAATTGTGAAAATTTCTGACTATTGGAGCAGTTATAGCCATACGTTCCTTTCGGGCACGCGCATGTGTAGTTGGCAATCATGTTCGTGCATTTGCCGTTGTTCTTGCATGGATCGAGCTCGTAACAGTTGTCGATGACTGATGATAATTACGTCATTTTGGTGCCAAACAAACTTTAAATTTGGCAAGACGGGTCCTGACACGAATTTCAGGCTACTGTATGACTAGCTGCTGACTTTTGCCGCAGTCTGCGTCTTTGTAGCCAGGGGAGCAGTCGCACTTGTGGGTGCTGTTCAGCTTGTTGGGTTTGTTTACGCAAGTGCCGTTCTTGCACGGTTCGACATAGCATGCGTTGTAGTCTGACAGTCAAGGCAAATTATCAATGCTGTCGTTGATTTCAGCAATTCGATTCCGGAGAAGTTTCATTATGCAAAAAAAAGAAGCTTCGTTATGCAAAAATAAAAAAAGAAGCTTCGTTATGCAGAAATAAAAAAAGAAGCTTCGTTATGCAAAAATAAAAAAAGAAGCTTCGTTATGCAAAAATAAAAAAAGAAACCTTGAAAACAAAGCCACAAACAAAGGGCTCAAATGTGCGAGTAACGAGAAAGCGAGCACCTTGGCAAATCGTTCCGGTCCACACATCAAGGCATTCGCATGCGAATTCGCCGCTAGCGCCAATCACGCATGTTCCGCCGTTCGTGCACGGATTCGTCGCGCAGAGGTTTGGGACTAAAAATGAAAGAAAAAAAACCTAGCTTTAATCATTACTTAAAGAAATAATTTTTCATCTTCATATCAACTAACCTAAGCTATAAATTTCTCTGATTCCTATGTGATTTTTCTTGTTTTCGTTGTTCGACATTAATGCATTCATTTTAAAGGGTTTTATTTCTTCTAATTCACGGCCCAGTACACTTGTAATAATTCCAGGGACCGCACATTCACAGTGCGCTCCGGTCGTATTCGCTGGACATGTGCACGTGTGGCCGTAGAATGTCGTCTCTTCTACGCAATCGCCGTTGTTCTGGCACGGCGAGCTGTCGCAAGATTTTGCGTTCTCTGAATAAATATACATATTTATATATCTGTTAATTTACAACAAAAAAAAACAAAAAACATGATTAGAAAGTTGATAAACATACATACATATGTAATTTTCCATTAAGTAAAATGATTTGATATTTTGACTTACTGCTAGCTTATCCCCTTGTATTTTCCCCTATGCCATAGTAAGCAATGAATCTATTTAAAAAAATTCATTTAAACCAATCAATACTTACGATTACTGCACGTGTCTCCGCTGTAATGCGGCTCGCAGATGCAGCCGAACGCTCCGTACTTGTTGAAGCACACGCCATGATCGCGGTTACACGGACTGGACGAGCAGTAGTCGGGCTCCGTGTAGTCTACGATCGATAATAAGGCTTTTAAAGGATGCATATTCGAGGAATAATAAATGTTCCAGGGATCCAAGTTACGAGGGATTTCAAAGATTCTTCGCAGGAGAACTGGCAAGCAGACAAAAAAAGGCATATCGATTGCTTTTACGAATGACAACATCAGCGCTGGCTATTTTGTGCTTTCTGATTGCACCGGACACATCATCTCTTTCTGTGTGTTCTTTGTGCTCTTCCCCATCGCTCCAACGAACTGTCTGGATAATAGTAGACCATGGCCGTCCTGTCGTCCTTATTGCAAGTGTACTCGTCGTTGGGCGCGCCGTTGGCACGGACCTGCTCGCAGCCGTCGTCCTCCCTCCGGATGTAGCTTGTGTCGCTGTATATGAAGCAGCATGTCTTTGTGATGGCTGAAAATTCGGGTATGCTCTTCTTGTTCTTGTTCCTTGTTGTCGTTTTATGCACTAGTAAACAAGCGTAAAGAGTGACCTACCAAATCTACCAAAGTGGCTATATAATGATCTACCAAACCGACCAAATAATAATCTACTAAAGTCAGCTAATTAGTGATCTACCTATTTCAGCTAAATAGATCCGCCAAATTCAGATAAATAACGATCTACCAAAGTGATCGTAGCGACCGCCGCCGTTCTGCTTGAGATAGAGCGCACAGTCTTGCTTCGTGTACACCTCCCTCCTCGGACACGAGTAGAGCGCTATCCCCAAGAAGCCATTCGTGCAGCTCATCAATCCGCGTTCGATCTTTGGCTGAGAGTTTGGCGCCTTGTAACAGCCGACGTAGACTGGCTCAGCGGCTGTAAACTCATGATTCTACAAGGGCCATTCTTGTCTTGTTCAAACTTGGCGAACTTAATAATCGAAAGTAACAATTGCTTTATGCAAAAGTTCGTGCTGCTTTTATACGCTAGCTTACTTACGCACGTTCAGAACTGCTCTTGTCGCAGCACAATATTAGTGCGTGCGCGAGAACATTAGCACTCAGGCGATTCTAAACTGACAGTGAGTCTTTAGCAGTTCGCAGTTCTGTCCGATGAAGAGGTCAGTGCACGTGCATGAGTAGTTGGCACCTCCGAAGAGCACGTTGCATGTCCCGCCGTTCTGGCAGCGGTTCGGCGAGCAAAAGTTGGGGACTCAAAGAGAAACACGTCATTTGTTGGTGGCGGCATAACATTGAAGTTTATGTACATATGCTTGTATAAAACATGGTCGCCAGCAAAAGTTGGCGTATGGAGAAAGGTTTATTCCCTTTATTCCTACAAGCGACTAAAGATCAAGCCGCTCCGACAGCTGACATTGGCAGTGGTCGCCGGTGTATCCGTCCGGGCATGTGCAGGTGAAGGTCGATGCCGCTGTCGCGTCCGCAACGCATGTGCCGCCGTTCGCGCACGGAAGCGATGCGCAGGTGGAGGTATTCGCTAGGAATGAGAGAGAAAGAGAGAGAGCGAGAAAGCGAGAGAGAAAGAATGAGCGAGAGAAAGAGAGAGAGAGAGAGAGAGAGAGAGAGAGAGAGGGAGAGGTCATACCATTAACGGGATCACTGAAAAGATTGATATTTCAAAATCTCTTTGCAAATTCTCCATTCGAGTGTGTACTCTTTTTATGCTGTGGCTTTGTGGATCAGCGAAATAACACGCGCGAGAATGAGAGTGCCTACTGTCCGGGCAGATGCGCGGCAATTTAAAAAAAAATGTTTTCAGTGATCGTCATCCTTTAATGTGCTATTCTTACCAACGTCGCAGTGCTGCCCGACGAAGCAATCAGCACACGCGCATTCGTACGACTTGATCTTGGACGTGGTGCATATAAAGTGGCTGTCCGACGAGCCGCCGCACGGATTCGAAGCGCACCAGTCTTTCTCTGAAACGAGCGTATTCTACTGTATTTCTTTAATTAAATAAGAAAAAAATGTATTAGATAAAATAAGAGGAGTTGTCTTTATTAGATAAATAAAAAAATGTTTCTTAATTAGATAAATTAAATTAATTTGAAAGGACTTTTAGGCGCGTTTTGTCAGTAAGAATATATGCATTTTTGCGCGTTGCTCAAAAATGGAGACATGAAAAAGGCCAGAAAGAAACGCCCTGACTTTTGCCACACTTGTCTCCGCTCGTGCCGCGATTGCAGACGCAGTCGTCGGCGGGGCAGTTGAAGCATCGCTTGACGCATGCGCCATTCGCGTCATGTCCACAGCAAGTGGTCGTGAGTGAGCCTGAAGTGATGAAAGTGGGGAATGGAGTCGCGGAATTTATGAACAACAACAATGTCAGCAACAACATAATAGATGGAAATTTTAACTTAAAGGAAGTATCCGACGAAAAAATAACTTCTTCTTTTATAATCCCATATGATCAGGTCTGGCATAAACGATTGATTAGAAGTTGTCCCGCTTTACGAAAGTCAGTATTTAGCCAGAAATTTGCATTTGTTTTTTGAAATACTGTAGAAAACGTCTAAATTAATAGTTTATTTACATTCAGAAAGTATTTTTAAAAATCGATTTCCTTGCCTTCTTCGCAAGCGCCATAGTACATGCAGCCGACGGGAGGGTTGTCGGTATTTGGAGACTGCGCAAGCATTGTGGCAATAGGCAAGAAGATGATAATAACATGCAACATATCTCTGGAATAAATCGCCTTCATTTTAGGAGAAAAAAAAGTATTAAACAAACAAACAAATGCGCCATGTGCTAATACTAATTTTATCTGCCAGTGCTAATTTTTATATAATGAAAATCAATAATTAAAGCGTAGTGTCAAAAACGCCTTCGCCTCTTCAGCCACGTCCACGGCCGTATTTTCGGGAAACTTCTCTGCGAGTGAAGCACTGGCAACAAGATCTTCAAAGAGGTAATAGGCGATGAAGCAGAGGAATGCTTGACGGTGTTGCTATGGAGTACATATGTAGATGGGCTGTTGAGAATCGGTCTTCTTTTCTTGCCCACCTCGTCAAGTCATTCATTGTGTTTGCAAAGAGCAGAACAAGAAGAACAGAGCTTTTGGGCTTTACTCCCCCCCCCCCTCATTCTAAAAGAGGGTCATACCTTTCCAAAAGACTGGTGTGTTGATCTTCGTAGTGGCATTTGGGCTGAGTGTGCTGAAGACCCAGACATAATTCTCTCGCTGCCACCCTTCTCCTTACGTCCTGCCGCCGTCAAGGCTGTTCCCGTCATCTTTGGTCCCAGAAATTTCAATATTTTTCTCCTGATTGTGAGTAAAACGACGCAAACAATGCAAGAATCCAATTTAGAGTATGAATTTGTGTAAAGTTCTTGTAGCTCATCACTAACTGTTTCTTTCAAATGATTAGTCTGTTTTCGTGAAAAAGGGGGGGGGAAGCGGAAATCTTAGACTTGCTATTTTTACTGTAAGAAATACACTCACGACCATGTGCTCACAAATGCGCACCTTGTAATTATGATCTCAGTGCTTTGATCCCTTCTTCTCTCCGTTTCTTACTTTCTCTATCTCTCGCTGTCTTCCGTTCACTCTCTCTCTCTCTCTCTCTCTCTCTTTCTTTCTCCCCGCTCTCCTTTTCGATCCTTCCCGTCCTCTCATTATCAGATATCTCCTTTTGCACGGAAAGAATGGAGCTGTGCTTCTGGCTGCCAACTTTGTCCTCTCCATTGGCAACAGACAGGAAGACGAGAAGGGCCGGAACTGGGAAGATAAAAGTCAATCTCTCTCTCTCTCTCTCTCTCTCTCTCTGACTTCCCAGATAAAAAATTTTTTTTTACTCTATCCATTTCATAGTCTATTCTTTATTCTGTATCTGTCGAGATCAAAGAAACAGTAAAAAGTGTATCATTTATATATATATATATATATATATATATATATATATATATACAGTACCGCCCAACATTTCAGGTACATAAATTAATTAGATTAATTAGATTAATCTAAACAATTTCAATTGGAATTTGAGCGATATTAAGCACTTTTATGCAGTTTCCTTTGTTTTTCATGGTGATTTCGGACATGCTGAACAAGTACATACGGTCGGATTTTAAAAAGAACTTGAAATTAGCGCCAAAATGCGAAATTAGCGTTGGCTAGGGTCATGGCCGTGTTTTTGGATGGTGTCACTAGACACTATAATACAAACTACAAGAATGTGAATAGTGCTGATATTTACGATGCTGTTTATTTTTTTCTTCTTTTGGGAGTTTTGTTTTCGCATGATTAATTTAGTTATTTGCCACAGCTGTTGAGGTGTCACTTCTACTGGATGCAGCGATCGACCGATGCGTGCGAGGCGGAGGCGACAAGGCGCGCTCTTCGATGGATTTGTGGCCAAGGTCATTCGTTCTCTTGGTGTTGTTCTTTCTTTTTTGTATTTCCGGAGGTTGTAAGCGGTCTTTGAGTGCACCGGGCGTCCCGGCCAAGGATTCGCGCTCAGTTGGAGATGCTGCGAAGCCCTGCGCGCATGTTCTGGTGACAACTGTCTTCTCCAGAGTTCGCGCAACCATTTCCTTTCCCAGGTTATTCTTTCATTCGCTTGATAACAATTTGATAGTTTGCACTGGAGTTTGCAAATATGCTCATATAGGAAAGATGCTGATAATCTAACATTAGACCGATTTTATATGCTGATTGTAAATATGTTTTTCCCTCAAACAACTTATTCAACTAAACGCCATTTTTTTTAATTTTAGGAAGTTAATTCAATTTTTTTTGTTAATAGAAGATTAATACTTTGCTAAAATTGCTTATGTTGTCTTGTTTTAAGCTTCGTGCGCGTCGCGAAGATAAACTACGAGGACTTCCGGTGGGAACACGTGGTTTCAAAACGCCCAATGGTCGTTGCTTGTAACTATTCTTTTTCAAGACTTTTAGAAGTTTACTAATGTTTGTTTAAAACTGTGTGTAGTATTCACCATGGCAGACACTTTTGATCACCTGCTTCATCTTTGCTGATACCTTACATTAGAACATTTTGAAGGGAATAAATATTATTTTAATTAAGATTCTTTTTTATAGATATTTGTTAATTTGCATTGATTTTTTTTACCACGTTAGTCATATTCCCAAATAAAATGAACCTGCGAGAATTTTATTCATGCTATTCGCAGAATCAAGTTATAAAACAGTTTAAAAAGTTAAGTAATGGCTCGAAATAGTTACCATCGTAGGAATGCTGGCGCAATCCGCTGAAGAGCTTCCACCATGGCTACCGACTATTAGATCAGTCAATTTTCACTTACTTTTTGTTTTCATTTGAGGATCAGATTTTTCTTGTGGTTAATTTAGTCCACGACCCCCACGAAGCATTTCGAATCGAGCTCAAGAATTTTCTGGTAGTGCATTAGAAGACAGCACGGAAACAGTAAGTTTTATTCATTGCCAACAATTCAGAAAACAGTTTATAGACCGGAAATACCGAGATAACGTGAACAATAACTTCACAACAATAGTAAATTACAGTAACTATTTACAGTGTTTCGATTGATAGATGTCTTAACATAATATATAACTAAATTGTATTTAATTCGGGAAAATTCACAAAGTTCACAATCTTCGTTAGTAATTAATTACAGAACATCGATTCATGTATATTTTACGTTTGTGTAATATACTCGACCGGTCAATATTATAATTCACAAGCAAAAATACAGATTATCTTCAGAATGATGTCAGAAACGAAGGGCATTTAGGTGTAATCATCAAAGCCGTAAAATTCTTCGTCATTTTCAGCGTGCTCAGAGCGAGGCAGAGTGGCAGAGAGATCAGGGGCAGGATTCTTGTGAGAATTGGAAGAAGAGAGAAAGTGAGAGGGAGATTTGGAATGTGGAGGAATTAGCGAACGAGAAAAAAGCTGGGGGCGAGAGAGTGGGATAGGGTGCGAGGTGTGAGTTGGAGTAGAGATTCGAGAAGTTGAGGGTCTGCTGAATGGAGTTTGGGGTGTTGTTACCGTACTCTTATTTGCGAATCTCTTTGAAGGAATTTGCCCTATGGCTGGTGAAGGATGGCGGATTCTCCGACCAAGAGAAGTGGACGTGGAAGAGGAAGGAGAGCGGTGTCGAGAGAGGGCGACTTCCGGAGTCTCATCAACAGGAAGGCCACGTGGTGGTCGAGCCAGGTCACTGACGTGTTTCCGCTTGCCGTTATAGCTAGAATAGAACATTTTTAAACAATTTATGTCTAATATTATATAAGCCGACCACAAATTACCGTATTTTATATAGAATAAATTGTTTAAATTTTCAAACGAATTTTTTTAAAATTTACATTTATACCTTGAGTAAGAACTTCCTCTTTTGGGTGTTTTTTCTGTTCGCAAATAGTTCAAGTCGATCTTCCTCATTAGAGAAGAGCTCACTGTCCAGTTTCCTCGCAAATATGGGGCCGTCATAAGTCGATTCGGCCAAAGAGGCAACAAACTCACGCGGGAGAAAAGCGAAATTTCGATCTGTCAACACATTACTAGTGAATGCGACTAGGTTGTTATTTCAAGTTTTATTAACCGTCTTCTTCAGCTAAAGGTGGATTTCTCTCAATGAGCATTTCGACGTTTTCGGCAATGGACTGGATGCTTGAGAATGTACGTTGTCCTTCCTCTCGTACATTTGCCAAGTCCGACGTGAGTACTCCGAATCGATCAAACAGGCCGCGTGAGAGCTTTAGAACCAGTTTTTGCTACATGTTGTAGTTATCTTTTTTTTTCGTCTATGTGTACAGTGTGAACAAACCTCAGTGAACTCTCGCTGGATTGAATTGATGAGGTCTGCTTTAAGAGCAGAGAACTCGGCCGCGAGTGATGAGGGAGCTGCAAGTGAGACTCCCTGAGATGATTGAGTGGAGAGCAGAGGCGAGTCGGATGCTCGGCTCAGATCGAGATTGGCCGGCACCGTGGACTGCGACAGGGGTTGTTGAGAGAGACTAGGAGTCCGGCCACGAATCGGATTTACAATTATTCCCGGCAGCTTCCTAATATCAAAATAGTGAGGCAGTAATTACTTTGATAACTATTCCTTACTTCCTTTTCTTTGTCGCTTCAATGTTCAATTTCACATGCAAATCGCAGTTCCTCTTTGTACCAACGTAGTCGATTCTGCCCTTGTGGAGAACTCCCTCGTAGTCAATCTTAGAAATTAATACCACGCTAGTTTTGCTAATTCATCCAAATATATCACTGCCTTATCTGCAACCTCATACCTCATTCGTCTCTGACAATCCAAAATTCTCGAGTTTCTTTCGTGGGAATACAATATATTGGACTTCTCCGTCATTGCCTTTCTCGTTCCCGTGCGTCTGTGCCGCTCTCTTCGCCATCTCACTCAATACGGCATCGGACGGATAAACGATCTTTATTAAATTCAGTATTAACTGAGCGATACAGGACGTAGTGCTCTGGAGATCGCAGATGATCGTTGCTTCATCGAACTTAATGTCAACTACCTTGAAAATAAGAATATTGAAGGAAAACTTTATCATTCATCACAGATGTATCCACTCGCAATTAGAGTCATCAGAGAGCGCATTCGAACGAAGAAATCAGCGGCATCAATTCACAGAAATCTGGTTAATCAAGGATACTCAATCGGATACCGCACGGTCCGTAGAATAATAAAAAAATACGTCATGCAAATGCGGACAGTTCGCGCCGATAGAAGTAGCCGCATTTCTCTGCTTCAAAAGCGTCAAGCTCGTCAGGTGACTACAGCAAAACCACATGTTCTCTTTTTCGCTCTCACTATCTCCGACTCAATCTCTCTCTCTCTCTCTCTCTCTTCATCTATATCTCTCACTATCTTTGATTTTCTCTCCCTCACTTGTCTCGAATGTAAGTAAAATAACATAAAAATTCAGCAGTTGATCAGATTGTACAAAGGCGATCCGTCTTTGACAGCTAGAAATGCGGTCAACCTTCTCCTCGAAGTGACCGGCTGCAGATTCTCAGTCTCCACGCTGAAGAGGCTTCGCAGAGAAGCAGGATTGAAGAAATACTCGGTGAAATACTGTCAAATGATTAGAGATCAAAACAAGCAGAAGCGGCTGGAATGGTGCCTAGCTCTAAGAAACTCGGGAGACTCGCTAGTAGATGTAGTCTTCACTGACGAAACAAGACTTAAAGCGGATCCAAATAATCCACTCCGCTTGCTCACGGGCCCCAAGGATCCGAATCGCCTAGCACCCCTTCCCAAACATCCAGTCAGCCTCCATGCATATGGTGGAATCACCTGGAGGGGACCCACCCCACTCTACATATTCGATGGAAAGGTGCACCATTTGCATTAATCATTTTCATTTGCAGGCGTATATTTAAAAAATGAATATCTCAGGAGCGAATGGATTCTGAAATGTTTTGCGATATTGTCGAACAAATTATCCTAAATTTCTCACGCGATGTCTACAATGGCAGGTTCAGAGGAAGTTTATAAATGATATGAAAAGACAACTACAATGTGTTAAAAAATTATAAATGGCTTCACATAACGAATAAAAGGACCTTAGACTTAGAATCGCCCAAGACAATGCGCCGCAACACACCAGCACCTATACTAAGGCTCGTTTTGGGATGATGGGAGTAGAAGTCATGCCTTGGCCCGCCGAGTCTCCAGATCTCAACTGCATCGAGCTCGTTTGGGCGGAGCTGAAAAGATACATCAAGTACTTTTAAAGAATCCCTCAAAATGCTCTTTTTCTTTCTAATTCAGAAGCCACTGCCCCGGCCATAGCAAATAAGAACTCGTTCGAACTGTCACAGCATTCTGGGAGAACGAACTCACTGTCGAGAAATGTCGTAACTACATTGCCCACATCAGGCGAACAGCGATCCTGAAGATCATTGCGGCAAGGGGAGGAAATTTTGTTGAGTAAAGACCATATTTAATTCATTACCGAATTTGGAGATTGAGTGGCATTTTTTTCCTATGATTTCGAACCTGATGAAGAATAATCAAATATACATATAAAAAGATTGATCTAAAGAAGAATAGGCTTATAAAAAGACAGATCTAAAGAAGAATTGGCTTATAAAAAGACTGATCTAAAAAAGAATAGGCTTATAAAAAGACAGATCTAAAGAAGAATTGGCTTATAAAAAGACTGATCTAAAGAAGAATAGGGGTTCGCAGTCTCGAGAAAAGAAGAAGGCTCTGCAGCCGCATGTACAGCTACAGGAAAAGGCGCTTCGAACTGCAAAAATTACAAGACTGCTACCATCACTTAGCTGAACAAAAGCTTAAATAAAGGAGAGAACCTGAATATTGTTTAAAAAAATAGTTAAATAAGGCTTCTTCCATTTGAAATGCAAAATCAGTCCAAGATACTAGAAAACACTAAGCGGAAATTAATATAAATAGTTTTGCAACATGATGAACAAACTCGAAAACCAACTTGTGCGACAAGTTGAAAAAGAATAGTTACAAGCAACGAACCGTTGGGCGTTTTGAAACCACGTGTTCCCACCGGAAGTCCTCGTAGTTTATCTTCGCGACGCGAACGAATCTTAAAACAAGACAACATAAGCAATTTTAGCAAAGTATTTATCATCTATTAACGAAAAAAATTGAATTAACGTCCTAAAATTAAAAAAAGGCGTTTAGTTGAATAAGTTGTTTGAGGGAAAAACATATTTACAATCAGCATATAAAATCTATCTAATGTTAGATTATCAGCATCTTTCCTATATGAGCATATTTGCAAACTCCAGTGCAAACTATCAAATTGTTATCAAGCGAATGAAAGAATAACCTGGGAAAGGAAATGGTTGCGCGAACTCTGGAGAAGACAGTTGTCACCAGAACATGCGCGCAGGGCTTCGCAGCATCTCCAACTGAGCGCGAATCCTTGGCCGGGACGCCCGGTGCACTCAAAGACCGCTTACAACCTCCGGAAATACAAAAAAGAAAGAACAACACCAAGAGAACGAATGACCTTGGCCACAAATCCATCGAAGAGCGCGCCTTGTCGCCTCCGCCTCGCACGCATCGGTCGATCGCTGCATCCAGTAGAAGTGACACCTCAACAGCTGTGGCAAATAACTAAATTAATCATGCGAAAACAAAACTCCCAAAAGAAGAAAAAAATAAACAGCATCGTGAATATCAGCACTATTCACATTCTTGTAGTTTGTATTATAGTGTCTAGTGACACCATCCAAAAACACGGCCATGACCCTAGCCAACGCTAATTTCGCATTTTGGCGCTAATTTCAAATTCTTTTTAAAATCCGACCGTATGTACTTGTTCAGCATGTCCGAAACCACCATGAAAAACAAAGGAAACTGCATAAAAGTGCTTAATATCGCTCAAATTCCAATTGAAATTGTTTCGATTAATCTAATTAATCTAATTAATTTATGTACCTGAAATGTTGGGCGGTACTGTATATATATATATATATATATATATATATATATATATATATATATAATTTATTGGACCTTTAATCTTATTCGTCAAATATACATTTACAGCCTGTCATTAGCGCCTGCGGTAAATTCATCAAACAATGTGACTGCTTGATAACGAAGAGAGAAGAATACAAATATGGATCAGGAAATGGACGGATGTGAAGAGAACATGAAGTTCTTTTTATTAATAAGGTGACAATCCTTTAAGAGGTCAACAAGAGATAGCAATAACTACGCTAATAAAAGTCCAAGCAAACCATTTTGGCAAAGTTCCATTTAGAAAATTACAACATTTTCGACAATCGTCCGGACGAATACAAAAATTTTAAGGCTGTAACTTCCCGGCATTTTATTCTTCAAATGGCGACTGAAATCTGCTTGAGTCAAAATATACACAATAAAAATGGATGCACATTTTTCCTTTTTTAAATCCGCTGTATCTTAAAGTCTGGATATATTGTTTAGGCTGTGAAAAGAATTCTGAAGTCGAATGATACATATATTAGGAGCTTCAAGACTTATGTACATACATATGTTCTTCCTATCGTAGCATTCTCTACAGTTCTCCCTGGTCGAGACACACTTATTAGCGAGATTGAAAGAGTGCACAGAGAGTCTTCACCAGATTAGTATTTATTATCAAATGGGTGCGAGAGCGAGAGAGAGGAAGGATAGAGATGGAGAAGAGAGAGAGAGAGAGAGAGAGAGAGAGAGAGAGAAAATAGAGAGACAGAGATAAAAAGGGCCTAGCCTAACAAGCGATGACACAGCAGGTGGAGTGAGCAGATGGAGAGGGCAGGTCATCAAGCCGGACACGCTCATCATCCGAGTCTACACCATCTCCCGCTCAACAGAACGCATTATTACTCCAGCTTCCAATCTTTACCGTTTTTTTTGTGTTTAGCACGGTCACTGTTCTTTTGTTTAACTTCTTCATATTCTTAATAAACACCAGTTTTTACATAGTTTTCTTCTAATCATATATGTATGTATGTGCTTGTCTCATGCAGAGCAGGATCTTTTTATGCCTTGAGAGAGATGTGTAGTAGTGTCCATAAGTCCTGAGAAGGAATTCATGGGGGTTGTAGCTCAGTGGTAGGGCAGGCTATCCCGGGCCGGGTTCGAATGCCTGTGCCTCCAATGATCTTTGAGCCTTTGATGATGGTACCTCTTCGTTACAGATGACTTTGCCTGGATGCGACTTGCACGATCGCCACCTCTCCATGGAGCAAGTTGTAGGCGCGAAGCCACGGAGGACATGCGTGATGGAAGTGATGGAGCTCGTAGTCATCGGCGAGCTCGTTATCGCCACTTGCAAGAATTGCTTTTTGGGCAGAAAAGATGAGGTGTTTATTCCGTCCCTCCTATTTATTGTCTTATGCTTGTTCTTGGTTTTAAAAAAATTGGTTAGAAATATTCTTTTGCTTACACTTCACTCAGTGTCAGAAAAATTAAGCATATGTAGTGCTGAAGATAGGGAAACTTAAAATTAATTATGATGACAAATTGTTTTGTTTTCGGCAGAAAATTTGTTGACAATGAGCAAGGGCTTCAATCCGACGAAGAATAGTGCTGTATAAGTCCCGGTGCCCGAATTCGCAGCACAACACGGCGCAAGTGCCGACCACGTTCAGCAATGAACATACGGTATTCATGTATACATATATATATATACATTGAGGTTCACATCTTCGACTTGCTAACGAATCTATGGCGTGACGACATCACTCTGGTTAGGTTGTTCTTATTTAAACAAATTAAAATATATTTTCCCATTTTCCTAGTCAATATTTAACTATGATTTACGTGTGATCACGGCGTGAGTCGTGTTCTTGTGTTTGCTGCTTGGATGAGCTTAAAATTTCATCGATCGATCCTTGTGATGATATTCTAACAATTAGTTCCACATTGCAGGATCGTGGTGGTCGTGCGTCAGTGCACGAGGTTCGTTGCTGAGACAACCGCGTACCGGGGAGGTACCAAATCAAAATGAGCGCCAAACTTTCCAACTGATTTGCGCCAGAAGGAAGGGAGGAGGCGCTGCTGAATGCACCGACCTTATAACGTCTTTTCTCGTGACGACTCAAGAATTTTCTTAATAATTCCATTATTTCATGTGCATATTCAAGCGTCGTCACAATTTGATGTCGAAAAATAAATAAATATTCAGATCCGCCTTTCTTGCTTCTTCCCGCTTAACCGTTTTCGTTTCCACGTTCTTACTCCTTCTCTTCTTGGCTTCCTCCTCAACGGCGAAGAGATCTCGGTTCAACAACTCGCCGAGGATCGTCGTCGCTTCACAATCCTCTACATCATTAATATCAGGTTATCGCACTGCAAGTCTGAGCTGAGATATATATCATCTGTTTTCATTTAACTTATCGTCATTATTATATCTCAACGTGTTCTAAAGTTGAGTTTGTTATAACAAATCGAAGCATCGTATTTCTAAAGTTGAGTATGTCGCAAGCTGGAGAAAATGTTTGTTTTCATCTGCGCAGCATGTTCTGGATGCGCTTTGAAGACCGACTTACTGTGGATGGCATATTCTTCTCGTCGGACACGCTAAACACCTTTTTCTTCTATGGGACCGTTTGTGCTTTTTCTCTTCTTTTCATTTTGATGATCTGACTTTATTCTCACAATCAGAGGAAAATTATTTCTTTAGTCTAAAAAAGGAATTGCACGCAATAAATATGATTTTTTTTTTACCAAATAAGAAACATTCTGAACTTGAACTCTAGTTGTTCACCGGATCATTCAGCGCTGTTCACTATTGATTGCACAGCGTTCCAAGCAGCGATATTGGTTCAATTTCCCCAAATGTGATTTAAATTTTGAAAATTTTAATCACGCACCATGTCCCTAGATTAGTAAAATCCAAGAATATGTCCGCAGATAAGTAAAAACTACTAGGGACAAAACGCAGTGTGCTTTCAGAATTTTCGACGTGAGTGCATTCTGGAGGCTACTGTAGGCGACTCTGATCCGAAGGGTATTATTATGCTCATTTTCTTTTTTATTTTATTTGTTTTTTAAAGTTAGTCTTTGCTATATTTTTGTCATTTATCCTGTCTGCAGATCCTCGGATCCGCTTTCTCCGCAGTATTGAATGCATCCACAACTGGCAGCTTCCGGATACGGTATCTCATAGATACGATGTCTTTCGCTATGAGAAGAACGTGTATATTGGTATGTGTAAGTTCATTCGAAATGAGCAAGGAGACCTTGCACAACAAAAACACCTTGAACGCATTTCATAGCCCTGACAGAGTATTGTGAATTTAATTTATTAAAAAAAAATTAAAAACTGTTAAATTATAAGTTATTGGTATGCTCCGTTCAGCTCACAACAAGGAGACGGTTATTTTCGACTGCTCTACTCGTCAACTCAGCGGCATTCGGGGTCTTCAAGTCGCCAGTAACACCAACCGGGGACTGTCATCCATAATGGTTTTCGTGTGGAATTCCTGAACGTCTTTTCAAACTTCTGCATCTTCTTTGAACATCTCCTTTAAGACGCGCTGCGAGCTGCCGACCGTGTGGTTGAACAAGGGTTCCCGTCTCATCCCGAGTGAAAACATTCAGTCACGATTCGAGCAGGCATCGAAAATCGAGTGGTGGACAATGAAGGAGGACAGCAATGGGACGGTTCAGCCAAGGCAAAACATTGCTCTTTCTTTTCTTTTCGTTTTTCCTTTTCCTTTTTTTCTCTTCCTCTTTCTTTTCTTCTTTCTTTTATATCATGTATGTATGTAGATGGAAATATCTCACTTTAGAAGATTGTCATATCTTCCCTATTTGCACTTTTCCCCTTGCCCTAACGAATGTACATGATCTTCTAGTTTAATCAACATTGTATTCTCCTAGCCTCCACTTGTGTTCCTGCATATCAGGATTGCCTTAGCAAGCAACATAACTTGTTCTTCATTTCTTTCTTTGCTTTTTTATACCTCTCTCTCTAACTCTTACTATCCCGTCTTGTTTTGAATAATAAAAGAGTCTTGAATCTAGAAACAATTTATTTCCTAGTGTTTAGGAAATGGCCCTTCTGCGTCGCTTCCTTTCATCGATCCCCGATTCATTTCCATGCTTTCTTTGATCAGGGCATCAGATTGCCATCTGGTTTGATTTGTCACTCTTCGATATTTTGACTCCAAGTTCAAATAATTTGTACTTCATTTGATTGCTGTAATCGTTCAGGCGATATTATCTTTGTGAAGGACTGCTCGATGGCAATCTACCGCATCCCTGCGCGGTGCTTCGGCCAGGTCAAGAAGCTAACCGAGCTGGCAAAGGATGTCGTTCTGGCAGTCATCCCAGTAGATTACCGTGAGGCAATCATGGGATCTGTTGTGAATGTTGACAGTTTGTTCACCCAGGTCTACACAACGTTCTTCTATTCATCTTGCCACAAGAGATCCCGCTGTTGTATATTTTTATGAATTCAGATTTTAGAAATGTGGCGGAATTGTTAGATTCATAGGCGCATATTCATGTCCAGATCTCTGCGCTTGTCTTCTGTATATAACTGTTCAATTATGTGGGGCCCTTGCTTCGCTGAGCGCTGTCCAAAATGAATACGCACTAATGTATTTCATATCACTTCTTCGTTGTGAATTTCAATATTATTTTCTTGCTCTTTTGCTCGATATATTTAAGTTCGCTGTTTTATTTATTTATTTTTTCTTTCAAGTCTTTATGATTTCTGCATTAATTGCTTTCGATAAATGCTATGCTTTACTGTCATTGATCAATTAAGAACAGATGAAGAGCAGCTTTATTTGAGATGCAATCAAACGAAAATATTTCGCAGAGGTACAAAAGGAATATGAAGTCGTCTAAGGAAAAGTTACTTCTGCAACGTAACAATAGTCATGGTCATCTAAAATAGATGGGTAGAAATGGATAACTGTTATCCATTCCTAGAGTGTCCGGTATAGACATGAATAACGAAGAAAGGGTACTACTTTTATTGTATGCGAGAAAGCGGGATGAAGAGGAGTAAACTGAAGAATTCTGAAATGGGACGGAATTCACACAGAAATCCGTAATACTATATACATATTCGACACAAAGTCTGCGCGAATGTCCCGAATATAAATTCCCGCGATTTAGAATTCAAATGGCATCTGCAATCTACATAAGTTGGAGCGTTCTTGATTCGTTTTACCCGTTGTACCATTTATTTTTTTAAGTTTTATTCTAATTATTTATACATGTTTAACTTGTCTTGAGCGTCGGGCTCCATTTATTGGCTTGGAAAGATGGCTTTGCCGTAATGCGACTTGGACGGTCGCCACCTGTCACTGGAGCAACTCGCGGGCGCGGAATATCCGAGGACATGCCAAATGAAAGTGGAGGAGCTGGCAATCAGCGAGCTAGTTCTCGTCACATGCTTGACTTGTCGTTGGGCCAAAAAAGAACATGAGGTTTATTCGTGCTTTCTATTTATAACGTATACTTGTTTCGGCTTAACAATTTGTCAGAAATGTTATTTTGCTATCATTTCACAATGAAAAATGAAAAAAAACCGAATTCCTCTACATTGAGGTTCACATCTTCGACTTGATGACGAATCGTTGGCGTGAGGACATCACGCTGGTTCGGTTGTTCTTTTGGAAACAAATTTGAAATATTGTTTACCTACAGTCCCGCCCAACATTTCAGGTACATAGATTAATCAGATTAATTAGACTAATCTGAATCATCTCAATTGGTTTTTCAGCGCTCAGGACACATTTCAATAGAGTTTTCATGTTAATCTAGACTAACTCGACGCTGCTAAACACGTTGGTAACATTATTTTCTCAAAATAAGTTGACTGTAACGAGAAAATTTACATTTTAGCCAGAAACTCGTTCGAAAAATGCAGCGCATTGCGCATGAAATGCAGCACATTGCGCAACATTTTCAAACAGGTTTCTGGCAAAAATATGAGTTTTATCGTTAGTGTCAATTTGTTATAAGAAAATAATGTTACCAACGTATTTAGCAGCGTGGAATTAGTCTAGATTAACCTGAAAACTACATTGAAATGCGTCCTTTGCGAAGAGATTATTTAGATTAATCTAATTATCTATGTACCTGAAATGTTGGGCGAGACTGTATGTATTTACAAATAAAGTATTTACGGATTGTTTGTTATATTTGTTAAGATGAGGTTAATATTTAATCCTGATGATATTCCAATAGTTTGCTCATCATTCCAGGATCGCGGTGGTCGAGAGACCCATCTGGCTCCCGGCTTCCCCACCATCGTCTCCACGTTCTGAGTCCATCTCTTTTTGGTTTCGTGCGCATCTCCGAAGAGATCACCATTCAGCAACTCGGTGAGGATCGTCGCTTCAAACTCCTCTACATCATTGATATCTGGTTACCACGGCTGGTTTCAGTTGAAATTATTCATCCATTTTATTTCATTGTTTGTCCAAATACAATGTTTTATTTGATTATATCACGTTGAACCACCGTATTTTGGAAAGCTGATTGTATATCTTTCTCTTCCCCACAGAACGGCCTGGAAGTGTTTCCATAATGACATTGGCGTTTGCGACTTATTCTTTTCGTCGGACAGACCAGAACTTTTTTCTTCCATGGAGACGTTTGTTCTTGCCTTCTTTTGCCAAAAAAAAATCTTATTTTCTTTATTATAGAAAGTTTAGGAACTTGTAATTGTTCAAATGATTTAGTGCCTGCAGAATATTGGTCGT